>JALLBF010000159.1:0-13160 GCA_036939945.1 Thalassiosira sp. AJA248-18
TACATAGGAACACGTAGAAAAATCCCGTTTATTTGCATGAAGATGATGAAGATGATGAAGATGAAGATAGTAATTAATACATGGTAGAGATATGAGTTAACTCATTATCTGATTTAACTTCATACATACCCTGGATACTCTCACATGTTCATCAAGACCTCATAGGATGGAATTCCGTCTGGGACATGGGACAGTGAAGGGCTCATCGTCCCCTCATTTTTTGATTGAGGATTGAGGCTGATACAAGGATCCAGCATCCAGCCAGTTAGGGTAAAGGTCAGAGCACAAGAGGCAGTGTCAGAAATGCGCCGCTGAGATTCATGACGAAGCTCTGTTCAAGCAACCCCCAAAAGAGAGTTGCCCAATCTATTTTTTGCCGCTGCCTTTGTGTACAGTATACTTAACATGCTGCGGGAAAACTGTGTGCGATGGGTGTGTGCTCTCCATGCAGCAGCAGCAGCAGCGTCACGCTCTTCATCCACCTTGCCCGTTTTGCCGGCAGCCCGCACCTCAATCCGAAGCTGCCATGGGAGAATTGAAGAAACAAACGAAGATTATGACGCCCATGCATACTATTTGCTAGGAAGCTACTACAATGATGGACTTTCGGGATTGCCGCAAGACACAAACAAGGCAATAACTCTGGGTAAGGGCCGCAGAGCTTGGGGGTAATATGGCGCGTGTTGCTCTCACCGAGGTGTACAATGACGGGCAAGGCGTGGAACGAGATACGAAGAAAGCAAAATATTACTACGAGCTTGCCGCTATGGGGGTTGATGAGCTGGCAAGGTACACGCTTGGCACTCTCGAGTTTAATTCAGAAGGCGATTGGTGTCGTACGATAAAGCATTGGATGATTGTGGCGGCGGCGGCTGGTCAGAGAGTGGTTTATGAGTGGGCGCGTAACCAAAGAAGATTTCAAGAAGGCTTTACGTGCTCACGAGGGAGTTCAAGATGAGACTAAGAGCGATCAGAGGAGAGGGACCAAGCTGCTGACATGTGCTGCCAACAGATAGGACCATTATTGATATTCTCTTTTGAACACCAAAACAGAAGTTGGCTCCTGTTGGCCCCCGGGGTCGGCCATGAAGCTAAAGATTCAAAGGGTACAAATGTCATGTTGAAATCGATGAGCGCAAGTTTGTGGCACGACACGGAGGAGGGATAAGAATTGGTTCGAGGTGATTGACTTTTCGTATTACTAGTACTGTGTCTGGTTCTAGAGTTATGTTCTGTGCCGAATATTGGCTTTTTCGGGCGGCCTTACATTTCGAGACTTTTCATTTCGATTCCACTTTCAATTGTAGGTAGTATCTGAAAAGTAAAAAGTGACAGCTTACTTATTTGATCTGTGCAATTATTAACGGTGGTTTATCTTGGCCATCAATCCCAGCGCCGAAAGACGCTATCGTGAGCAAATTTTACATTTTATCATATCCGTCCTGATCATCATATCCGTCCTCCTCCCTAACCCTAATTACACCATCTTGTACTGAAGCTATCCGTACAACCGACTCTACAGGAACGCCGAAGCCTGATAAAGATACTCTGCCAGCCTCGTATTCTTTCTCCAAAAGGACCGACACTCCAACTGCCGTTGCGCCAGCATCGGAAATTATGCGAAGCAATGCCTCTTGGCTGGATCCACTTGACAGGAAGTCATCGACAATTAGCACACGATCTTCTTCGTCAATATGATCTTTACTTACAAGCAGCTGTTGATCTTGGCCTATGGTTTTGCTATTGTAACCTGCGTCAAAAGTGTCTGCCATCACCACTGATCTTTGTTTTCGGGCGTAGACGAGAGGCACTTGAAGGTACTTTGCCATGGCTGAGTCAACAGTGTAAGAGATGAAACAATGAGCAAAAAGTAAATGTGCATTGCATTGCAAATGAAGACATGTTGCAGCATATCATACTTACGAATTGCAATGACCAATCCCGTTGTCGCAATCGTCAAAATCTTGGAAGGCTTGGCGCTCACAAACCGCTCCGACAACTCCCGCCCACACTCATCCATCAAATTCACATCAACACACGCATCCATAAACGATGAAACATCAATTATCTCATTCGGCAACACCTTCGCCTCCTTCAACACACGGTCACGCAGCTTGATGCTCACCTCACTGTACGTCCCCCCTCCAGTGGCATCATTCACCTTTGAATAAAGCCACTTCTGAAACTTCAAGTCCAACGCTAATTCCAGCGATTTGAGCATGGAGATGATGGCAGCCGACATGGGAATGAACGTACGCATCGAGCCGGAGAAGTACAAGTCACAATCTAGTTCGCCGTACTCAAACAATTCCATCTCTCCATCGTAGTAGCACAGGCATGATCGGAAGCCGGTGACACGCGTGGGTTCGGAGAAGGGAAGGAGGGATTGCACGATGTGGTCCACGTGTTCCCCAATATTGTTGAAACGGTATCCTGTCACCACTCTTGGACTCTTTTGCTGACTCTTTTGGGGTTTCTTTCCTCCTCCACCACCAATAAAATCATCATTGGTTTTATCCATATCCTCGGGACGGATAGGTTCCACCTCAAATGATGTCCGACTCGCAATGCACGGCAACCCCGTCACCTGATGCACCCTCCTGGCCTTGAAACTCGCAATATCCTCAATGGTACGAAATCCATCCTCTTCATTACCATCATCCCAATCATCAAAGTTATCGGCCCACTGCACTCCATAGTCGGCAAACACACCATACAAATTCTTAACACATGGATTATCAATTGCACTGACCCACATGGCATCATACCCCTGCCGTTCATCCGGAGGTCGTTGGAAATATGCCTCCGCCTTGGGGTTGACAGCGGCATTCTCCAACCGTGGCGATGTTATCCCAATGGAGGATAGTGATTGGACATATTCTTCTTCTTCTCGTTGTGCTGCCGCCTCTGCCTCCTCGGGATGTTCATCCTCGTAATCCAATGTAAATTCCTTGGCGGTTTCGGAGACCATTTTCATTCGGCGTTGGAGCTCTTTCTCAAATGTGGATTTGCCTTCCCCATCATCATCCTCATCGTTGTCATCATCTTCGGAATCTGCATCACCATATCCATATCTATCCCAAGGTTCATCACTCGTCGATGGATCAAAGAACGGACTCGATCCACCCACAACCGATCCGTCAATTCCATCTCCCATTAGTTCTTGTTCCAATTCCTCCAGTTGACGATTTAATTCGGCATTTTCTTCTTCTAACGTTGGATCCTCTCCTTCCCATAACGACGGGTCATTTCGTAACAAACCCTTGGGACGCATTTCATCATCATCACCGTCATCTTTGTCAATATCGAATAGATAGTTGTCGGATACGGCAAAGGCCGAGTAGGATGCCAGGGTGGCATCGGCATTGCGCTCTTCGGCAATTGTCACACCTGGATTTTTCATGGACATGGCAGCATTCGAGCCTGGTCCCATGAAATCATCCATGCTTCCTCCTCCTCCTACCGATGATGATGATGAAGCCATTTGCGATGCCATGGCCGATTCCATTGAAAAAGAATCATTGTCCATATTACTATTTTGATCATTCATCATGCCCACCATGTCAATAGGCGATAGTGGCCCTCCCGATTCACCACCCAGCCCACTCTGATTCAACAAACGACGTCGTTCCATCTCTTCCCAAAATACATCTTCGGGTGAGGCATTGTCGTTTACATCGCCGTACCACTGGTTTTCGTCGTCGTCGTTGCTACCTTCTCCTTTATTTTTTTTGCGCTTGGCTGCATTCAGTGCCAATAATGATCTTCTTCGTGGTCCATAATAATAATAGCCGTTGTTGATGCCAATGGCAGGAAGAGGAGCAGTCGATAATGCCCTTCTTGATACAGATGGTGTGAAGGAAAGTGATGTAGGAAGAGAGTATGTCGTTAGAAGCGCAGCGGCGAGGGGTATGGAGGCCACCATGGTGGTGATGTTTTGGTTTGTAATGAGAATGAATGACGCGATCTATCGCAGGTTTGATCACATCATGATCACATCAGTCTGTCCGGAAGTCTGGGGGACTCCACGTGGATCCAATCTTGGTGTTCCCGCCATAATTTTACTTGCCTCTTGAATGAAGATCTTTCACTGCGCTGCAAAGAGCAAAGAGATGCAAAGCAAACAGAATCAAGAAGCAGGGCAGGCGACCATGGCATCCACCACCAGCAACAACAAAGACAACCAACAACACCTCCTCCTCCTCCAAAAACTCCAAAACTTCACCACCCGCCACACCTCCCACCACGTCCCCGTAGCCCTAGTCACATCCGGTGGTACCGCCGCCGACCTCGAACACAACTGCGTCCGTTTCCTCGATAACTTCTCCACCGGCACGCGTGGTGCGTATGCCGTGGAAGAATTCTGCAAGAGGGGGTATGCCGTGATACATTTGAAGAGGGAGGGGAGTGTTGCGCCATTTGGTAGGGTTTTGGGGAGTGTTTTGAAGGGCAAAAAAGGAAGTGGTAGTAGTAAGGGGGGTGGGCTGGATTTTGATTCGTTGGGGATATTGTTTGATTGTGATGATGAGGAGGAGGAGGATTATGCTGACTTTGGATTGCAGGATGTAGATGAAGATGATGAATTGGTGGTGGAGGAGAAAACAAAGTCTAGTGATCCATGGATGTATTCCAGCAACGTTGAGGGAAACAATCCAACCATCAGATCGTCAAATTCGAGAGCAAAGAAGCATCGAGATGGTGAGCTCTCGCTCAATCCCCGGCTGGTTCACTCCCCCCTCTTCCAATCGACCATACGCGCCTACAAACGCATCAAACAACAAGGACTGCTCCTCACTATTAACTTTCGTACGGTGGATGATTACTTACACAAATTACAAATGTGTTCCGAAGCAGTAAATATGTGTGGTTCATTAGCAGTAGTCTACCTGGCAGCGGCCGTAAGCGACTTCTACATCCCCGATGAGGAGAAGGTATTGCACAAAATTCAAAGTCGAGACTATGGCATCAAATCCCAAGCATCATCAATGGCATCTTCGTTTGGGTCGTCGAATAATAATCATGGCGAATCATCATCATCATCTGCAGAAGACGACGAAGAAAACAAAATGCAAATCCAATCGGATAATACACTCACATTGACTCTCTATCCGGTGCCAAAGGTAATCCCCTCACTTCGGAAGAAGTGGTGCCCCAATGCCTATGTAATCAGCTTCAAACTCGAGACGGACCCAATGATATTACGACAAAAGGCGGTAATGGCCATGCAAAGGAATGATGTACATTTGGTCATTGGGAATGAATTGGCGACCAGGTACGAAAAGGTGTTTATTGTATCTCACAAGAATGGTGACTTTGTGGATGATTCCCTGAATGAGGCATTGCACGACGCGTCTGATGATGACGATGAAGTAGTAGAGGATTTGCCAAAAGGGTACCAAATTGCGGAAGTTACTGCATCCCACGGACTTGCCATGTCGGGCTGTGGTAGTAGTAGTAGTCCTTCATCTTCTTTTTCCACTGCTACCACCACCAATGTGGATGCACTGGAACATGCCACGATTGAATACGTCGTACGACGTCATTTTCATTACATTTCCACCAATATCAATGGCGGCACTGTAGTCCCCAATCTCAGTAATAATTCGACATCTTCTTCTTCTTCTGCCGCAGATATGGCAGCCAGTCATGTCCTTCAGGCTGCCTCCCTTCATGAGGAGCGATTGAATAGTACTTTTAGACAATTGCAGCGGGAGAAGTTGAAGGCACGTGTGTCGGAGTTGGCATGGAATATGGCTGGGTCGGCATTGGGGATGGCTATTTCGTATGGGATTGCGAGGATGTTGCAGGGGAGGCAACAAGGGATGGGTTAACGCTATTTTGAGTACAAGTCGTAAAACCATCTTTGGGGCTGGGCCATTTTCGTGACTATCTTTGGGACTAAAATGCTTAGCCCCCTGTAAACTCTTGGGTAGGAGTCTGTTTGGAAAGCTACGAAGTGCAAAGTATGATTGTATTGTGTGTAAGCTTCTTAAAAGTAGATGTGACTATCTATCTGGTGATCAGACCATTTTATCGATCGAATACTATCTCGACTATGAGATCAGGGCCATTGCTGTGTGTAAGACCATTCGATGTGACATGGTGGGTAAATCGGCCGAAGTCGAATTCCCAAGATGGTATTGACTTGTAAGTGTGAAAAAGCAATCATATTTTAACACTCAGAAATCAGAAAGTATACTCCTATCTGTTCAATTCAGCATAGCTTTTGACATGCGTTGACCGCACATTCCCCCCCTCTCCCCAGGCCTCACGGAATAGATAAATGACTTGAGCTTCATAATGTAAATATGATGCCATTTTTTATGCAGGAAATCATGTTGATGCAATAAACTTATTAATTTAGAAAATTTCATTCAACACAAAAAGATCATGAAGTAAAAAGTCGAATTAGACCCTCATATCTCAAAAGGAGATCCTTATGCCCCCCCTTTCTCAAATTGATGAGCCAAATAAAATATTTGCTTCATGTAAGATTCAATGTGGGCGGGCTACCAATAATATTGTGCCATTGTGCATATCTAACACATATCCACAGAGAAGCCCACTACACTACCCACTCCCCCCCCCCACCACCACCAACAAAAAACTACCAACATTCCTACAAGCCTTACTCCTTCTCGCTCTCAATAGGCCGATAAAGCACCATCAACAACTTGCCAGTATTGTATTTCATACCCCCCTTAACGCTCGCGTGTACATTATTCATCGTATCCATCCACTCACGCTCCTCCTCCTTCGGCATACGAATGTACCCCTTGTAGGCAATGTAGTTAAAAGCCTCTTCGAAGAAATCGAAATAGACGCGTTGTCCCTTCTCCTCGCGGACGAGGAAATCACCCTTTTCGAAGCCGGAAGAAATGGTGGCTATGGAAACGCACGCGGTTTTGGGATCCATGGTATAGGACGATGCCATGATTTGGTTACTTGCGGTTGCGTCGGGCCCGGGATCTACGATAGCGAGTTCTCGGTGGCCTGGGTCCATAATATTTTCGGGGAAGCTGTCGAGCTCTGTTCTTCTACTTTGATGCTTTGTGTTTGTGGTGCTGTACCTGTGCTGGGGACGGGGCGGGGCTGTTCTTCAAATAATAATGAGATCTGTGCCATGGACCGAATTTTTGAGCGCGTTTTGAGGAGCCCCGAAAGCAAGCTACATATGTAGCTACCTACCTACATCCTACATACCTAGGCTAGGCCCCAAATGTTTGGCTAAGTTAGACTTTACTAATAGCCTTTATTGCGAACTTAGCCTGAAGTGTTGATCCCTTCCCTTTCCTCGCGGCACTCCACAATAAATGAGACCCTGAACAACAGCACCGTCGACCGACCGTCGCTGGTCGCTGTCGATATCATCGACCAAGCCCTGCCAGGATATCTAGGACGGAGGAGGACGGAAGAGGGAGACCCCACACCAGACACCAGGACCAGATAGTCCAAGTGAAGGACATCTAGAGATGGCCGTGCCAACAGACCTACTGCGATGCAACAGACGAAGAGCTTTGGCCAAGACAGAAGTAACCGCGGCCGACGATCGTGGGCGAACAAGAGCCACAGCGCGGAGATAATATGAAAAAAACAAGTACCCAAGATTATGCCTACCTGACTGATCTCAGTGATTCTGATTTCATTTATCGGCAAGGAAGGGATTATTTAAAGGATCTGCCAGTGAGGCCCACGAAAAGAAGACAGTACGATAATTATGCTGAGGGTTCCGCATATTATCGTAATGTTGCATCTTGGTTGCGCGGCGTCCATCCCAAAAACATGATTTGGATGGGCCACAGAGCCAATGCAATTGTATTGTCCACATCGATATCTCTGGTTATTGGCACAGTGGTATGTTTCCAAAGGATAAGAAAATCAGCAAGCAAAAAGTCCTATCAAACAACTGATTTCTCTTCTGGTGCCGATATTAAGGAACATAATATTATGCCAAGGAAAAGGAGAAAGAAGAGAAAACGCCCTGCAAAGAAGAAATGTGCAATTGAACATGAAGAGGATCAGCAGACTAGAGAAACGAGTGTCGGTACCTGTAACCATGAGCATATCATTTTGGGGGAACCAAAGTGTAACCAAAAAGAGGTGGTTCTGGTGACACAGTATGACAACGCCATCGTCGGTCATACCACGGCCAATTTGATGGATGAACCCGCTTCAACAAGTTCGGGCATAACTAACCATTCATATGAACAAATGGCATCGAGGTGGGAATCAAGAGGCTTAGACCGACAAAAATCGCTTGAACTCGCGGCAAACTTTGAAATCAACATGTTCTTCTTTGAGCAAACTAAAAGCTTTCTATCCATGGCTTCTCTTCAGTTCCTTGACCAAATGAATTTGTTCACCGGGAATATACAACACCAAATAGAAAAAAATCATCGGGAAATTATGGAGGGGCCTGAAATGGAAAGACTACGACGATATCGTGGGCAGATTCTGTACTCTCTCTTGAATACGAAAATTTTGACTCGATGCTTACTTCTAGCGCTCGCGGCAAGGTCCTATTCTTCCCTAAGATTCTTTTCACCTACGAGTATTTGGAAGGTAATCATTGCTAACCTTTGCCCTGAGTGCACTGGTCCCATTACAGAACAAAGTACGTTGGCTGCAACATCATACTTGGCATCATTTGCTCTTGAATCCTGGTGGAATTTGGTTTATGAAGTTCCAAATGCCTTGGTCTGTGTTGCCAGGCTATTCTGGTGTGCCACCTGCCTTGGACTTTGCCACCAATTTGTATCAAGGACCCTGAGCTTTGCTATTCTCGCCCTAGTTTTCATACCTTGGAAGGGTTTTCTAGTGACTTTGGCTGCCGTGCTAGCTACAAATATGACTCTTACGCTTTGGATGTTGAAGAAGTGCAAGAATGCTGAGAAAAGCAGAAAAAGTCAATCAACGAAGCAGATCATCGACTATTACGATTGGATTATACCGAGTTACCAGACAGGAGTATATCTTTCTTCATTGTTAATCGGTTTCTACATGGCGGCGGATGCTTGAATAATCATATATATATTCCCAACTTCGTCAGAATACGGTCCGTCCAGACGAACACACCTCCCTCTTTACGCGTGAGGCAACCATTGTTGCCATCTCTTTTATGCCCACTCCGATGCAGAGTACCATCATATGGTAGAAAATGGCATTAATCAAAATCAATATTAATAAATCTCATTTCATGCTACTGTACATGGTCCTTGTCGCCGGTGTGTGCCTACATTGCTACACATCCTCACCTGATTCTTGGATGTCGTCATTTGACCTTCTCTTGATCACAGCAATGGTACGCTTGCTTTGTTCTAATTCATCCCTCAAGTTGATCACCTCCGCTTCGAGTGAGTAGTTCTCTGACTGAAGTGCTGTTACGCTAGCCTTCAAATTGGTATTTTCACTTATCAACTTTGTGATCTCAATTTGAAGCGTTTTCGCATCAGCAGCCTTTTCCTTAACTACCTCCTTAACCACCTTCTCGGCCACATCATTCGTTTCAATATTAGGCAATTCAAAAGCAAGAACATCATCTCCGTTCACTACTTCATTTTCTTCGTCCAGACTTGATGCATCATCAGCCACCCCAGGTGCACCATCAGCCACCTCCTCATCAGCAGCCACATTCCCGGCGACTGAGGTAGTCTTCTTGCCATTTGCCTCCTTGCCATTTGTCGCCGTTGACTTAACGGTAAACTTGGGCCTTCCCCTACTCGCAGCAATGGGACTCTTGTCATTTGCCTTCTTGGGAGACGACTTTGCACCACCATTATCCGCCCCCTCGTTGTCATTGTCATTCAAGTGGCGATTGACCTCAGCCATGCTACGAAACTTTTTGCCCCACGGAGAGAAGTAATATCGATCGCTCGCACCTCCTCTGCTGCGTGCAACAATTTGCTGTGTCCATCCCTCTCCGATGGAGGGACAATCGGTGGTGTACTCCGTTTCACCCTCAGGGAGGGTGGGACGTGCGGGTGATTTGAGTGGTGCATTTTCTTCGTCCAGACTTGATGCATCATCATCCACCTCCTCATCATCAGCCACATTCTCGGCCACATCACTCATTTCAGTTTTAATGGCTGGTAAACTATAAGCTTGTGCAGGAATGTCTTCATTCGTTACTTCATTTTCTTCGTCGGAACTGGAACAAAGATCAATGGGGTCCTCAGTAAGTTCATCGACACTTTCCCTGTCATCGGTGTCGTCCTCCTCCTCGTCTTCATCAGATTCAGCATATGAAAAGGCACCGAATCTTTTAGGCTTAACAGTACGCCTGTGTGATGATCGTGTACCCTTAGCTTTGGGAGGAACAGCGGTGGCCTTTGCTGACCGTGGTTTCTTTTTGGATGTTGGCTTGTCAGCTTTGGGTGCAGGTGGCTTTCTTTTGGTGGGTGATTTGCGCACATTTGCTACTGGTTGCTTCTTTTTCGCAGGCGATTTGCGAGGCTTTGCTGCTGGCTGCTTCTTTGTTGCAGATGGCCATTGTTTGGCCGCCCTCACTGCTCGCGACGTTTTTTTTGCAGGAGGTGGCTGCCATAATAATCCATCAGCAGCGCGCTTTGGAGGCTTGCGCCCTTTTTTAGTTTCAGGCAGCAAACGGAAGATAGTGTCGGGGCCAATTATTTCTTCAACACTGTCTCCCAAACGACCAACTTGAATACGATTATCTTTTGTCATTATGAACTTAACACCGTAGTTCGTCAATTGCGAACTTCCACACGTCTTCACATGAACATTCTCTGGAAGTTCACTGTCACCAAATTCCGCAATCTTTTGAGACAGAATTGTCTTCTTTCCACCAAACTTGTTCTTGTGGTAGTTGTAGTAGAACTTCACCACGCAGCCCACTACTGCAAATAGGTTCTCCTTGTGCACATTACCATTTACTTGGTTCCCGAATGCTATCCCCTGCTTCGTTGGATCCAATGGAAGATGCCCTTCGATGTCGTCAATGATGACTGTCAGGGCTTGGCAAAAATCAGTTCCTCCGGAAGTTAGACCAAGCAAGTTGCGTGCATCTGGGTCTAATTGGATCATACGACCAGAGGCCTGAATTGAAAACAAGAAGTGAGTGTACGGAAAATAAAGTGATATTGAGGAAGACATACATCGGTGGAGCTTACCCGGCTATATATGTAAAGAGAACATGTCTTTTTCTGTTTCCGTATTCCATTTTCAGGATCTGTTATCCTAAATCTATCAAAACCAATGTAAACTCCTAGAAAGTAGGAATCTGGACTTATTTCGCCAAAGTCCTCATCCCATCGACTGATCATATTATGAAGCGAATGTCAAGGGCGGGTGAGCAAAATTCAAGCCAGGGTGCAGTAGAAAAAGAATAGACATCTGTACAACGAAGAGCCACTCACGTTTCCGATCGACATGGAATCTCAACTTTTGTGAACTCGACCAATCGCTCTGACCAATATTTAAAGGTGAGCTCCTTCTTCCCAACGCGAAACTTGAAAGAGTCGTCTGGAATGTGCAAGTATCTGCGGGGGATTTCATGCTGCAGTTCATTAATAATGTCCCTTACAGCAGCATGCTTGCCGGTGCCAGCCGATTGGGGGTCCCCATGCTTGTCGATGATGACTTCAAATGCATAAGGGTTGTCAAAAAAGTTGCTGTCAATGTCATCTAAATGCTTGCTTAGTCGTGCAACCCCACGTGCTAAACTGGGAGACCCACCCGAACGGATTTGTCCATATTCTGCAACACACTCTGCCACTTCTTTATATTGGGGTTTGGTAAAAATCTCTAGCATTTGCTGCCCTATGGTCCTACCGACATTCCCTTTCGTGAACTCAAAGTAAGGTAGGCTGCAAAAAAGAGGTTAGGCGAAAAATTAATTAGAGCTCACCCTTGTTGCATGAACCATTGGGACACAAAATAACTTACACGACCATGTCTTCCCTCTGCAAAGCCTTTGCCAAGATGCCTAACTCGAATTTATGCTCCCCATTCTTCACTAGCACAAAGCTTAAGTCACTCAGTGCTGCACAACTTTGCTTCAAGCCCACCCCGCTGAAGAGAAAATGGATTAATAAAATCATCAGTAAAACAGCGACGGTGAAGTAAAATCCCCACTTCTGTTGATGATGTACAATTGTTACTTACTTTTCTCCAATAGAGTCAGACCCCGAATTTGATTTGGCTGAAATGAATAATTGCAACACTTCTTTCAATGGAGCAATTTTCTGGGGTGAATTATTCCGGATACACAGTCCAGTAGTGTATGTCTGTTCCGGCATGATTTCATACAAGTCCCGGTAGATTTGAACTCGGCCTGTAAAATCATTTTCGTGATGTTGCATGGCAGCATCGACTGCATTATCAACAAGATCCAGCAACATCAAGAGAGGCGACTTGAAATTACGTGTCCATAGACTCCAAAGACCTTTGCCACCTACAGAGATGGGATTATAAAGAAGAAAATATTAGTGTGTTGATCTGCAAGTTAACGAAACCAAGGGATCGATCGAACTCACCAGTTGTTGCTGCCTTCAAGCCCTCGTCGTTGCCACTACCGATACCGCCGGCGCTGGCGACAGCTGGTCCACTTTCACTCTTGCACCTTACAGGCGTGACAGGATGTGGCGGCTGTGGCACATTACCATCTTCATCATCTGATAGTGTCAAATCTATTTCCTCCTGCACCATGATGTCTGCTACCGCTACCGCGCCGCGAAGTTGCCGCCGTCCGTCGGATGGAGGATTGGTGGATTGTCACGCCGCCGAGCGAGGCCGTTGATGTGATCGAGTTGGTGGTTGTTGTGCGGGGCGGGTTGGCGGTTAGAACACCTTCGAATTAATGATGATGAGGAAAGAACAAAAACTGGAGAGCGCCGAGCGTCAGGCGTCAGCGATTAGATATCGAGGTAGGGCCGCGGCAGTTCGCTGGCAGTTCGTATTCGTAATTCGTAGGTAGAATCTTCTCGAGCGGAACATCTCGTCGAGGATATATTGTGTCGTTTTATAGCGTATTTAGGCGGGACTCGGCGGCCTCACAAGTCCCGCCGGAACTTTTGTACTATTCCTAAGTAAAGTATACAGGGACCTCTTGACGAATAGCTTTCCCATCGCCGGCGTTGGGTGTTAGGCTATTCGCAGTCGTTGGTTAACAAATTTTTAGGGTTAATTGTCAAATGATATTT
>JALLBF010000160.1:0-13027 GCA_036939945.1 Thalassiosira sp. AJA248-18
AGCTTTAAAGCTTCCATCTATCTCAATTGCATCATCTTTTGCTGCATAACCACCCTTATTGTTTCATAAAGATGTTGCGCCTAATGGATAATAGAGATTTTTTTATTATTTTGATAAAAGATACAGAAAACATATTCAGACATCTATATTTATTGATCAGACATGCCTTGCAAAACAAAAAAATGGATCAACTAACAACAGGTGAACATCGGAATTGATCAAGACTATTTGCAGGAATGCGCAGAAAATTAGATATCCTGCAGGCCCATACACACCCCCACTATCACCAAGTGCACTATGATGATCTTGTTTTTCACAATATTCTTGATAATATCCCCAGAACTCTCAAGTGGTGCATATGTAGTTGCAAATACCGAGATCTAAATGGCTTAATGCAATACTTGCTTCGGTGGGGGTGGGAAATGGAGTGGGATCGAAGATTGAAGATGGGCCAGACAGGTGTGTCTTCTTGTTTAGAAGGTAAATTATTACAATATTAGCTTTAGAAGTTCGTTTAACCAACCAAACGGTTGCTTTATTATCAAGATGAGGGACTCGCCAACCCATTATGCAAGAAGTAAATAAAGTGTTTATGGCCAAACACGACTTAAACCTTTTAATAACTTAGATCATGGGACATAGCATCAGCAATTGTGACCATTTTGCAGTTCATTTCGGCCTAATTACGGTTCATTTTTAATCATGACTTAATCTTTACTAGCAGAACAAAAATGCTAGTCGAAAAGCCCCTTCCAAGGATCTACTTTGTCCACCTGATATGGTGACAAAGATAGACAATTCAGTGAGATCAAGACAAGTGGCAACAAAGGCAAAATCACACAAATTGGCCAATCAACAAATACATACCGGCTTGTTGTCAACCTCTCGAATGAATCTATAAACCTCAACTGATTATAATAGAACAGTCGGAACAAAACAGTTAGGAATGCCGTTGACAGAACAACAATGAACAAAAGAGTTGACTTCACACACCAAGACCAACTTCAAATACTTCAACACCTTCGGCAATTAGTTCCTCATTACCAAATCCAATTGATTTTGAAGTAGAACCGCGGGTTAAATCTTCGTTCAGGCGAAGTCCGCTACACAAATAAATGATAAAATATGAATTCCTCCAATTTGAGCACATGCATGTCAGGGAAAAGAAAAGCGATATTCTCACTACTTACCTTGCACCACCTTCACCAATACCCATCGAAATGAATGCTCCACTGCTGATCATCAACTGACCAGCGTCATCTAAGCCAGTAACATTTTCCTCCCCCTCGTCAAAGGCAGTAATATGGCTCGCCCCAATTTTGTACCGAAAGCATTCTGGTTTGGGCTTCAATCTAAATATGAAGCACTCACCATCTCCATAGCCGTCCGGGTTATTGTGCCATGTTTGTGTAGCATACATGCCTATTACTGTATCAGTCCCCAGCACTTCCATAATGGTGATGGTATGTTTGGAGGCAGAACAGCGCCGATAAAACATTTCAACTGATCTCCCATGATGGTTTGATGAAAAAATAAGATCAAGCTTGGTTGATTGCAACGAAGGCGGAAGCCATTGCGCTAGACACAAGCGCTCAGGACTGTGCTTTGCCAACACCATCGGAATTTCTCCCTCAACAAGGCCCAGAGGCCTTTTCTCCTCATGAATTGGGATGTTAATTTGGTTCTCTTCTGCCCAGGGTTCGTTGTTGGATAACAGTCGTGAAACAAAATCCTGCCGTGGGAAAATTGGTCTTGTCAGTATCCGAAGGCTTTTCTGCACGCCGTAGGCCTGATGATCAAGAAATATGCCAAATCTAAAATGCTTTGAATGAGCAAAGCGGCGGACCCCCTCCCAAAATACAGCTACATTATCGCAGTGTTCACGAATTAAGTCGCCGAGGTGTGCATGGGCAAGGCAGCACAGAGTAGTACCAATTCGGAAAATAGCATGGGCTCCTTCGCCAGTGAAAATGTCCATTACTCGAAGGACATGTTTTCGTCGGAGCAGGGGCACAAAAAATCTTTTTAGAATTGGCTCAAGCCCAATTGGACTTAATGCCCCTATCTGCTCCATCACGGCGGCTGTTTGTGGGAAACATCTGAAGAGGTTCAACATCAATAAAGCGTACATAATAAGTTCCTGGTGTGTGCAAATACAAGACAGAAAAGTACCTAGATAACACACACCTTTTCATCAAATCTGAAAATGTCTTGCACCAAGCTAAATGTTGGACTCTACTCACAGCCAAGAAATAGGAAGAATCATCGGCAACCATTTGACGAATGGTTGCATATGCATAGCTTTCCTAAAAACATGACATAGATACCATAGGTTGATTTTAGACATGAACTTGGATGAAACCACAAAGAAAAATAACAAGACTGTATGACTCACTGGCATGTAAGACAGCAATAAACACGAAACATCCGGCAACAATGGACAAAACTCCAATCCCAAACTATCCCTAGCGGCATGCAACACCTTTGTCAAAGATTGAATCCCCCTATCCGGAATAGGACCACCCTTATTGTAATCACGCAACAGTATATTCATCAAGTGATCGTGTCCCACCCCAAAATCCAACACATTTGCCCGTTCCACATCCGATTCATCGGGAAAAAGTGACTTGAGCGTGAGATCCCACCCGTGATCAATCACGCGCACCTTCCGAAATGTGCCAAAATCATCACAGTCCGACTTGGACATGTCCGGGTTGGCACCCGCCACGACATTGATTATCCATGCGGCACACCGTAGCGAGGGGGGGATGCCGCGTCGGCACATTCGTTGTATCTCTTCCCGGTCGTTGGTAGTATTGGATAAGGTACTGAAGCCAGTACCAGTGGCAGCAACTCCAGATATTCGTGTGGGACGAGTCGACCAACCAGAGTTGGGTGGTATTATTTGATCTATGGATGTTCCACGGAGGGTATCAATGGAGGAGCAGAAGAGATCGAGTGGGTTAATTTCGATGAGGTCTGCGTCGTCGACATCTTGTTGGTGTTGTTGTTCGATGGAATACATTGCTGAGGACGAGGAATCATCAGCTGCAGCAGCAGGAGCTGTATCACCAGCAAGTTCTGATGAGAGAGTCGCGGTGATCGACTCTCTCATGTCTCTAAATGCTTGCATAGTAATTTATCACTCAATTGGTTTTGCTTTTACCATGGGCTTGTGGTGGTCCAATATGAATATTATTTTGTCGCTATTCATAGGAATAGGTGTCATGGTCGCTGGTCATTGTGAGCCGTTTGTCCAGTTTGTCTTTTGGTGTTCGTTCCTAAAATCCCAACCGTAAACTCCCAATTAATTAGGAAGCTCGATTAGCCAGGGGGGTCACAGTTCCGGTGGATATCCGGATCTTGCAGGTTCCCGCCAATCCCGTGGATCTTCGTCAGCGATAAATATCCAATAAAGTTAGCCATTATTCTTCGGAGTGACGTCAATACCATCGCCAAAATCCGTTCAACGGATTTGATTTTTTTCGAGATGGACGTGTCACCCAAAGATCAAGAAAAGATCTTTTGGGTGGGTGTTGGTATGTCCCCTGGTGTTGGTGTTGGTGAATGACATCATGATGTGAATCATCAAGGGCACAACAACTTCCGTCATATCTCGTGGACTTGAACGAACGGCATTGCTGCCATTACCTACATCAATGCTCACCACTGCCTCCTCGGATTGGAATATATATCATTTACTCTTGCCATCATTTGCCTCCCTTTTGGTCTCTGATTTCTAGAGGCAAGAGTGGAGAAACTAATTTGATGGGCCGGTGTATTTGATTTCTTGTAGCCATCACCATTATTTATTGGCGCTTTGCAATTTGTGCTCTCCGCCCATCTCTTTGCCAGGCGCATCTTTGTTTCTCAAGACCATTTCAGTGAACCTGCATCATTTTTGACATCACACGCACATTCCCACCAAGCCATCAATATCACATTCGGATCAGTGATATTTTCTTTCCAAGAACAAAAGTCATGGACGGGTCCGCAAATAATCAGAATCAGCACCCCCCTCCAGCTCTGGCCGATGGACAACCCGACTACCCGCCAATTCCACAGCAGGGAGTAGTAGGAGAGGACCCCTTTCATCATCATCACCACCACCATCATCACGGTGCTCCTCCTCCTCCTCCTGGTGGTCCCGGCGGTACAATCCCCCAAGCTCCGCCACTTCCTCCTCCCCATCACCACCATCCCCATCATCAGCAAGTACAACATCACAATGCGCCTCCTCCTCTTCCAGCAACTGGCTACCACGGTGGGGGTAGCACCATGCACCATCAACATGCTGGCCCTGGACCTCCAGGCGGGGGAGGAGGAGGAGGGGTCAGCAACAGTGGCGGCGGCGGCGGCAGCGCCATGAGCGCCCTCACCGCAGCTGCAGTGGCAGCCAAACCTGCCACACCCACATCGCAAACAACATCCATCACAAACTTCGATCATATGACCCATCCATCACAAACTGCCAACATGTTACTCCCCACAACCAACCCACCACATCCACAACAGCGTCATCCAACCTCCTCCTCCCAACAACAACAACAGCCACCACCACCAACCCACGCCTCATCCTCCTCCTCTACCGGCCAATCCCCCCTGGGCAAAGTAGTCGAATCCGGTCACGAACATACAGGACGATGGACCAAGGAAGAACATGAGGCATTTCTAGCTGCTTTGCAGTTATACGGGAAGGAATGGAAAAAGGTTGCGGCGAGGGTTAAGACGAGGACGGTGGTGCAGACTAGGACGCATGCGCAGAAGTATTTTCAAAAGTTGCAAAAGGTGTTGGAGGTATGTAATATGTGTTGTTGTTGTTGGTTTTGTATGTGTGTATGCGTTGATGCTTGTTTGATTTGAATGATGTTTGGTTGAAGTGAAGTTGCAATTTTGCAATGGAGAAATGATACCGTGTTTGCATTTTGTTCATATGATATGTTATGTCTTCGTTTCATGGGGATGTAACCAAAGTCAATTCTTCAATTCAACCTTCAACACATCATGATGTTCTGACATATCATATCCATTGCATGTTCATTCAATACCACCATCATAGGCGGGGGGAGACAAGGAAGCAAACACAGTCCTAGGAATGGTAGGCGGATCAGGCATTTCCCTAGGAGGGTCCCCCACATCATCACTGACTCATTCCAATCTAGCAGCCATGATGGATTTGGGGATTCCCAATTCAACCGAAAAGAAGGCTGCCAAGAAGCAACGAAGGTCAAGTGCATCCATCAGCAGTTCTGCGCAGAAGCAAAAACAGCATCAGAATCTACAATATCAGCCTGTTCCTCAACCAGCCATGTCGTCAACAGGACCATCGGCGGCCATTTCAAGGTCCAATTCAGCGACTGCGGCTGCTTTGTTGAACATGTCCAATGATCGACGGCTATCGGCGAGTAGTATCGGTCCACCAAGTGCTACCACTGCCGGAGCATATTCACACAGTGGTGTTCCCAATCTATCGCCACAGCAACAGCAGCAGCAGCATGGGTTTACAACAACAACATCTGCCAACACTAACTCCATTGCCGATGCATCACCCTCCTCCCATGGCTTTGGATTCCCCGTTCCAACCACCACGGGAGCAACTGGTGCCGCCAACAATCCAAACTCAACTAATCCAAACACCAGCAGCAATCCAGGAGATGTTGCACCCAAACGCCTCTCCATCATGGCACCCACCCACGACGACATGATCACGGCCGGGAATCCATTCCCCGAACCCAGTCCGGCAGCCTGTGGAAAACGGAAGATGGCGGAGATTGCCGCCGCGCAAATGTTGGCCGGGGTTGCTTCGGTGGGTGTTGCGACCATGGCGGCAAATCAGCAGCAGCAGCAGCAGATGAGGAATTCGTCGCCCAATTCTGCTGGTGGTGGGGTTGGGCAGCCAGTGATGAAGAAACGGGCGAGTGTGAGTGGTACCGCGGCGATTGCTGCTGCCGCTGCATCATTGGCTGGCAGCAGTCAGGTTGGGGAGGGCGTGGCTGCTGCTGCGATTGTGGATATGCCAGTGGCGACCTCCTTTCCTGATCCTGCGGCGGTTGGAGAGGATGGTAGGGCTACGCCACCGCCTCCTCTGCCATCTGATGGTTCTTCGGCGCAGGCACCTTCTGCCAGTGGTGTTGTCAATAATGTACCTCCTGGAAGTATGATAGGGCGTGGTGGCCTATCTCTTCAAATTGTCAATCCAGATACTCTTGCCGCGCAGCAAGACAATGGGAGTTCGAAGAGGCGTTTGATTATGAATGGACAGGCTTCTCCGTCGACTCCGTGGGATGGCCAGTTAGAAGCACTTGTTAGGTGAGTATCCATACCGATGATGGATGAATGTTGTTTTTGATGCATTTGGTTTGACTTATTTGTCTACAATCTCGTTATCTTGTATTACAGTCAAGTAAAGAGTCAAGAACCGCCACCACCACCACAGGATCCTAGCGCGGCAACTAATGCAGCTGCCACCGACGAAGATGCCATGCACAACCAAGCAGAAGCAATGACTGATGTTGCTCCACAACAACCCATCATTCTTCCCCCATTACCCCTTCGAAGTCCTCGGACTGCCCTTCAATTGGCTGTATGCAATGGTTCCGTGAACGAAGTGTCACAAATCTGCTCTACTCTTGTTTCATCCAACAATTCTTCCGCTATCATGGAACGCGACGATGCGGGATTCCATCCACTCCATTCGGCCGCAGCCTTGGGCCTATTGGAACATTTTGGTCCGAATAGTAGCGGGGGAGAAGCCGCTGTGGAGATATGTCGATTGCTGATTGACTGCGGCGCCGATGTAACGTGTCGCGATGCTCATGGGAACACACCTGTGCATTGGGCGGCGCGTGCGGGACACGACCAAGTGTTTGCATTGCTTCTGTTGAAGAGCTGCCCTCTGGATGTTCAGAATGATGCTGGAGAGACAGCTCTCCATTGGGCGATGCGTGCTGGAGATGGGGGGGCTGGCGCTGTCAAAGTCCTCGTAGAGAATGGCGCTCGGGTGAACGTGTTTAATCGTAACTTTCGTCGTCCACTTGACGTTGCGGCAGAAGGGTTTGCAGGCTTGGAGGAGGGGACCGAAGGGGATGGCTCGGCGAAAGATAATCAGAACTCGGTGGCTGGAGCCAAGGTCGATCAACAGGTTCGAAGGTCAACCCGATGGAACTTGATGAGATGCTCTTCACAGTGTCGAACCTTGGTCTTGCACCATCAAGAATGCCTTGACCATTTGGCCAAATCAGATCACGATTGGGAGGTGCCGGATAGGATAGATAATATCATGTCAACGTTGACGAGAAGGACCACTGAATCATGCATCCCAGGAGACGAGCAAAACTTCAAACCGTACGAAGTGACTATTTCGAATGAGTTTGAGCGAGCAACGCTGGAGCTGCTTAGTCGAATCCACAGTGCAGAATATCTGGCATTTGTCAATGACTTGAGTAAGGATTTGGAGCGAAAAAGGAAGCAGCAGCTTATTGAAGATACTCAGTTGAATTCACCCCATGATGGCCAGGAAAGACCTAGGGCTGTTGTTCCATTCACTCCAATGGTGCGTGGTCATATAAAAGCTCCTGGAGCACATGCCTGGTTGTTTGAGTTGTATCGAGATTCTAACTTACTCTTTGCATCATTATTTCTATGTCCATACACATAGGTTCAACGCAAAATTATGAAAGAGGCAAAGACAAAGGAAGATGGTCATTCAGACACAGCATTCAGTGCTGGATCACTGAAGGCAGCACGGAGAGCTGCAGGTGCAGTTCAACATGCTGTTGATTGGTAAGATTTTTGGTTGTGTCACAGTTCAGTAGCATCTTTTACCATTCTCTTACACAACCTTATCTCTCCTCCAAAATGTGCTTAAGTGTTCTTGTCGGTAGAAATCGAAATGCTTTCTGTATTGTTCGCCCCCCTGGACATCACGCTGGTATTAATGGCCTGCTCTCTGATGCTGAATCTTGTGGTTTTTGTTTGTTCAACAATGTCGCTGCCGGAGCGATGCATGCTCTTTCCGACGAAAAACACCGGCCGAGATGCGAACGCTGTGCCATTGTTGACATTGATGCGCACCATGGAAATGGCACCGAAGAAATAGTGAGAAAATGCCACGACTCTGGGAGGCTGCTATTCTTCTCAGTGCACCTGTATGACCATGACAAACCGAAGAAGGGACAGAGCTTTCAATACAAGTTTTATCCTGGGACAGGCGCCGAAGATGATGTTGCGCATAATGTTATCAATGTCCCAATAGCACCACTGTGGAGGGAAAAAGAGGTAGTGAAAAGCATATCGCTGGCTTCAAATGGAGGGACCACAGTCACAGAACCTCGACAGACGAGGCAAAGGTCTAGGGAGGAGGCAACACGGAGAGTGCCTTCTCTTCCCGACCTTACCAAATACAATGTTGATGAATCAATACAATTTGCTTCATTGAAGCCAAACAGTGGCGCCTCTGTAGAGTCAGCAAGTGTGGCCTCCTCAGATACGAGTCAGTCCTCCAAACCTCGGCCGCCATTACTGTCAGCGTCACCTCACTACCCCCCACACTATCTCATGGGAACAGGGCGACTTGCGTATAGACGCGCGATTCAGCATCGCTTGCTTCCAGCATTGAGAGCTTTCAACCCTGATTTAATTATATTGAGCACTGGTTTTGACGCAGCTCGTGGAGATGTTGGGAATGCTCGTCACTATGCAAATGGTACCGAAGCAATGGGTTTTGATCTCGAGCCCGAGGACTATGCTTGGACAGCCAGAAAGGTGGGTGTTTGTTTAGTACATTACGCAAAAATCAGAGCTGGCCACATTATTTGCGCTCTAACCATGTTTCAAACTCATTTGTGCCGTATCTATAGGTCTGTGAGGTAGCAGATATATGCTGTGACGGACGGGTTGTGTCTGTCTTGGAAGGAGGGTATGGTCGCACTCCTCCTCCTATACCACCACCGCCAGTTTTTGGTGACGAGCCTGCTGTGGCCTCGGAACCAGTTAAACAGAAGCTAGACAAATCATTCTTTTCCGATTGTGCTGTTCAGCACCTGAAAGGATTGGTTGATCCATACTATGCAGAAGATGAACAACAGAACGACTCCTCCAATAGAAAACGTCCCTGATTATATTGGAGATGTTTAGCCGTTGGAAAGCTTTTATATTATGTTGAATATGACGAAGACGTGTCTGAACTTTGGGGATATTGATTCAATAATGCACCTATCTTGTTTGCTGTGGTCAATAATGTGTATTAATTTCTATGTTATGATGGTTTCAGTTTCTGTTGACGATTTTCACCTTAATGTTCCTTGCAAAGATTTGTCTCTCTCAACTCGTGCCTTTGGTGTATCCAACAGAGGACCAGAGGCCTCTGCAGAGGACTGCAGGAAAAGAATTTTCCAGAGTATGTATGAGTCCACAACATCTGCCCGCCCATGGTAAATCTTCCCTATCTAGCCTGGGTGGGCCTCTAGGTAGAGAGATGGACTCCTGTTAACCTTAAAAATAGGAATGGTTAAACTAAAGTAAATGAGTTAACCATGACACAGCACAACCATCTAGTTGGGTAAACGAACTTCTAAAGCTAAAAGCGTATTCATTTATGTTCGAAAAAATACAGGGTAGCGGAAGCTTAACCATGTCAAACACTCCCCGAACCTGATATTTTTATGCTGCGCAGCGGATCGAATTAGACGTGACGCAGCTACCCTGCCCAAGTCATATTGTAAGGTCCATTTCTAATATCTCCAATGCCAAGGCAGCAGGACCAGCAGCACGAGAATTGACATTCCTAAATACGCTGCGCAGCGGATCAAATAGATAGAAGATACATATCATGTTGTATGCTCCATGCCCAATGTTAAGACCCATTTTCAGGTTGCTCTCTTTTCATATTTCATATGAATATGCCAAGGACCTACCAGCTAGCTGCATTGGATTGAAAGTACGACCACGTCTCTGAAAATAACCCACAGTAACACGCAATGGGAAACACGAAGTCATTTTCCTTCTCAAACATGGTCATCCCAAATATGATGCATATTCACTCTTCAAGTTCATATACAGTATTATCTTAGGGTTACAAATGTATCCAGCTTGACAACTTTGTGCTACAATATCACGATGGCTTCATCTCAGATACACAACATCCATGATTAATATACCCTTCTTGCTCATAACATCAACAAAATATTATTGCAAATTGCCACAACCCTCGATAAAATTCAATACCCCACCCCCAACGTTACATCCTCGCACCTAACCCCCTTGGTCGTAGATTGACTCAAATATAAAAAGACTCGTTCCCTGGCGGTGGTGAAGATGCCGTGAGAAGTGACAGCCCAAAGCTCACGATGACAATTATGCCAATCCAAAATCTCCAATCCCCCTGCAGACTCCTGATGCTGGGAGCTTTTGGAAGACTTTCCTTCATCTCGTTTGTCGCATCAAATACATTCTTCGCCACCTTATTGGTTGTCTTGATGGCACTGATTTCAGCTTGACTTTTGTACTTCCCGGGGCGTTGTGATGGCTGGTCTTTGTTTTCCACGACCTTCTTCCATTCAGAGTCCCAGTCCACAGAGCCTTCGTACTGCTCTCCGATGACCTCTTCCTCACGAGGATTTTCGCTGTTTAGTGAGGTGAATGGCCTCAGCGTTTTTTTTGTTGAAATCCCGGTTAAAGGGTTAGGGCGGTGAATCTGAAAGGAAGCGACATGGCTTGGGGTTATTGCCACCAAGAGAAGAGCCACAGCGGCAACGATTGCATTGCACCTCAAAGTCATGGTCATAAACAGAAACTAGATAGATGAAAATAACACCAGCGAAACAACAATTCTCAATAATAATGGGAGCAAGGCAATGCTACCGATGCAATCTGCCGCTTCAGTGCTGACATTGATATTCTGGAGCAGAAGGCTTCGTCATCTCGTGCGGCCGGCTCTCTACCTACCGTACCGGCTCTCTCCCGCGAGATATTATCTTCCCAAATCTGGATCTGGATACATACAATACGCAACCCAGAAATATCCGATTTTGGTGGATACCTTGGCCATACTCCCTCTGCCGCGCAAAATTTAGGAGGTTGAGTTGAGCAAATCTTTGCTTTTCCAAGTTCAACAAACACACACGTGTCGTTATTTTTCCCACAATAACGAGCCAAATACCTTATTTTTCCACCATGAAGTCCGTCGCCGTTGTCCTTTCCGCTCTCAGCATGGCCTCGGCCTTTGCGCCAGCCACCCAGAAGGCCTCCTCCACCGCCATGAACGGTGCCATCTCCCGCGAGACCATTCTTTCGGAGCCCGATACCACTGAATTCGGCAAGATCTGGGATCCCCTCGGCCTTGCTGAGATGGGCTCCGATGAGACCATTGCCTGGTTCCGTCATTCTGAGATTAAGCACGGACGTGTTGCAATGGCTGCCTTCGTTGGATGGTGGGCCGTTGGCTCCGGTCTTCGTTTCCCCGGAGAACTTGCCCATGGTCTTGATACTTCCTCCATCCCATCGAAGGGACTTGAGGCCTGGGATGCCGTGCCTGGATGGGGCAAGGCTCAGATGCTTCTTTTCGCTGGACTTATTGAGCTCCATGATGAGATCTTCTTTTCTACGCGTGGAACCCATTACATGAAGGGAGGTACCCCCGGAAAGGTGTGTATGATGATTTTTTTATTGATATTTTTCTATCTTCTTGGTTGCTGTTGCTCACTTCGTATCGATTCATTAATCCATTTCATTCTCTAGAACATGGTTCCTGGACTCTTCGATCCTTTTGGTTTGTCCAAGGGAAGGTCAGAAGAGGCTAAGGCCAAGGGACGCTCCTCTGAGATCAAGAATGGACGTCTTGCTATGATTGGTGTTGCTGGACTTTGGGCTGCTGCTACCCTCGAGGGATCCGTTCCCCTCCAACCCCCATGCTAAATACTTAATTTATACCAATCATCTTCACCATAGAACCCACGCCACCACACGTGAAGCCTTCACCCACTTCACAAGCATCTCCACTGCAGCAAAAAGTGTCCGTTTTGCTGTGGTTTGCTGCAGTTGACCGACAGGTCACACAATAACTTCAAACAGAAATGCACTTTGGGCATTGCACTTTGAGAACATTTTCTTGACCAATCAGGAGCTATTGGAAACAACGGAAATCACCAGGGCGGACCCTGTCACTCCCACTTTTTAGTAAAATAAGGCTGTAAAACTTAATTTGAACGAAGTAGGCCAGTATAGCATGTTCATATGTGAAACCCATCTTCGTCATCGATAAATTGTTGTTGCCATGTATGCGTCATCATTACTCTGAAGATTTGGGCTCCACTAGAACACAATGAAAGATAAGGTGAAGCAAGATAACCTGATGCCAGGATCAGCAACAAGGGACATTCCCGAAGTGAAGGTGTCAGATAGAGCCATTCCTTGGTTGATAAACACCCTGGGGTTTAACTGATCGCATCCACACATACACCCGACTGTATGACAGAGTTCCCAGCAAGTTCCCCGGATCTAACGAACACCTAGTACAAGAAAAACGACACATCGTTCACACAAGTCGCAAGTGCATTTCTTCACCACCTTTGGTTGCATTAAATTTATACCATTCCAAGTTGAAGATTGATGCAATAAAATTAGCATCAGATTTTGCACGCGCAAAATGAGACTGGATATCGAACTACTTGACCACAAGCATGTATGCTGTAGGTTATGCTTGGGAGTAAATAAGATTGGAATACCATTAGATATTGGTGTTTTCGCAACGCACAGCAGGTTTTGCATCCTGCTGCGCCAAACCCTGCTCTCCTGCTCTCTCTCTCACACACACACACACTCTCTCTCTCTAAAAGAGACTCTAAAAGAGACCCTAAAAGAGATGGGTAGATGCACCGTGGATGCACTGCCATCGGGGCAGAGAGAGATATGAACTGTTGTGCTGAGAGAACAAAACTGAAAACATCGGTCGCAGGCTGTCGCAGGATGCTGTTGTGATGTTACTTTAATAAACAACACAAGTGCACGTGTCTGTGATTTGGTGATGCGC
>JALLBF010000161.1:0-13080 GCA_036939945.1 Thalassiosira sp. AJA248-18
AAAATACTTTGAGGAAATGGCCTACATAGCTCTTCACTTCTATGCGAAGCTTGGACTATCGTGCATGCTGTCTTGCTATTGATCTGTCTTGAATGACAAAAGCCACGCCCATCTATTTGGGGGTGAAGGCACAAACTTCTAAGCTATTGTCAATTTAATGTCTAAGCAATAAACCAAGAGGTGATATCGCAGTGAAAGTGTGATATCGGTCATGCCGTTCACCACCACCACCGTCACCCACGACCCACCTACCCGTAATTCTTTGGGGCAACCATGCTGGGGCGCTTATTTGATTGATATGGGCTGGTATAAATATTCAGCATATCCGTCTCCGTTCCTACATGGTGTGCTTTGTTCGCCGCACTTGAACATCACAGTGCAAACATGGCTGTTTGCAACTCTCATCATAGTCAGCGTGATTGTAAAACGGCGTAGTGCCCGACCAGGAGGGCATATCTACCAATACAATCAAAGACAAGTTCACAAGTTTCGAAAAGATAGAAGGCGAAAGCTGCGGGATATGTTGAAAGACCCGGTGCTTGCACGAGACATGGAACGAAGGTATGGTGACTTGGAATCGCTTCGTGAAAGTGTGAAACAATGGGAACTGGATGGTTTTACTCTCCAAAAGAAGGAAGATGATGATGGTATCAAGGTTGGGGGGAAGCTTGTTGTACCTTGGATAAAGGTCACAAATATTTGGCTCTCTGTCACATTCTTTCTCACGTTTTATTGCAGTTTCAGTCGATTGACAGGGATGATCTTGACCGGGACTTTGGTAAACATCATTGACAATATGTTGCTTCGAAGAGCTGCACTGGCAAGAATGGGTAGGAGAGGAAGTGATCAAATCAAGCCCAAGGCAAAGAGTCCCATTGCCGCCGTGGGGGTGCCACTACCAGATGTGAAGATTTCCGCTGAAGTGGAGGTTGGGATTCCTGTCAATGGAATATTAACTGTTTGATTTGCACATACAATTTCGCTGTCTGTTATCGAGATAGTAAGACTTGGTTTGTTGTGCAAGTATATCGCAACTGCATCATTAATTTTGTCATATGGATAAAAGAATTGCGAGATTTGTGAGTATTGTATCTTAAGTATCCTAGAACGAAATTGAGAATTATTTTTTTCCGTTCTATGGATACAAGAAGTTCAATATTTGTGTGTATACCTGACACAGCTTTCTAAGAATGATGAGTCCATGCCTCTCAGTGAAGCATCAAGTCATCGAACCCAAACCTACAACCTAGAAGACGTCCAATAATGATTAGTAGGATCGTCCCCAAAGCACCCAGCACGTAGCCGGAAGTCCACTAGCAATACATTTGGTTCCTTCCGGAAGCTCCGGCTGAGTAAAGGGGATACACAATGTCTTCGCCGCAACAGAAGTTGCCGTGCGATCATCCTCCTCTCCGTCCCCCAAACTCT
Organism: Thalassiosira sp. AJA248-18; assembly: GCA_036939945.1. Lineage (NCBI taxonomy): Eukaryota > Bacillariophyta > Thalassiosirophyceae > Thalassiosirales > Thalassiosiraceae > Thalassiosira > Thalassiosira sp. AJA248-18. The sequence goes on from JALLBF010000161.1 coordinate 1,429, forward strand.
CCTCCCGACTCTTATTCTTGACCCACTCCTCCCAATCCTGGTGCTCTCCACCACACCAGGGGGTCAATACCAGATTGTGCAATTCGAGGTTGGGCACAAAGTCCTTCCATTCCGTGACCTTCACCAAGTGGTCATCGCGGAATTCTACCGCCTTCTTAAGCATGTTGCTTTGGACCTCATCCAACTTCGCCTTCACGGCACCCGCCAATTCATCCACTCCAACGTCAATCTTCTCGCCACCAAACCGTACCACCATACGCGCCTGCTTCTTCTCCAAATCGCGTGGACCCACCTCAATACGAATCGGGACACCCTTCTGTTCCCAATGAGCATACTTCCAACCAGGATTGTAAATCAGCCGATCATCAAGCTTGCATCGAATATCCTTTTCTTCCATCGACTTCAAAATCTCCTCACAGTACGAAGAAAGGTTCTCGAGCGGACACTTCTTACTCACAATGGGAACAATCACCACCTGAAGGGGTGCCACCCTCGGGGGCAAGACCAACCCGGTATCATCACCGTGCACCATGATCATAACGCCAATGGTTCGGGTGGTCAACCCCCAGCTCGTCTGCCACACAATCTGCGTCTCTCCCTTCTCATCCTGATAATTAATATCAAACATTTTACCAAAATTCTGTCCAAGGTGGTGACTCGTCGCGCCCTGAATCGCACGTCCGCTCACGGGGATGTACGCCTCGACCGTCGTGGTGGAATGCCCTCCCGCAAACTTCTCCTTTTCAGTCTTATACCCCGGAATGACCGGAATGGCGAGCAATTCCTCATACACCCTCCTATACAAATCAAGAGCCTGGCGTACCATAACATTGGCATCCTCAAAACTCGCATGGGCCGTATGTCCCTCCTGCCATAAAAATTCCCTCGTTCGCAAGAATGGAGTAGGATCCTTGAATTCCCATCGAACGACATTCGACCACTGGTTGAGCTTGAGGGGTAAGTCGCGGTGACTACGGATCCAATCCGCAAAGGCGGGGTACATGATAGTTTCGGAGGTGGGACGTACGGCGATGGGGGCGGCGAGGTCGCCGTCGCCGCTTTTGGTGACCCATGCTACCTCGGGGGCGAAGCCTTCGACGTGATCCTTTTCTTGTTCGAGGCGGTCTTTGGAGACGAACATGGGGAAGTAGGAGTTTTCGACGTCGAGTTTGCGGATTTGGATGTTGAACCACTGTTGTTGTTGTTTGTTGTTGAAAAATAATGATGATGTACACAAGTCAATATACCAGAAAATGCACCATCCCATTAGATACATTTCATACACAACAAAGTGACACCAAAACAACAACCAAAAAGCCATACATACACACTAAACACTACACAAAAACTCACATCCTGAATGAGCTCCCAAATCTTATAACTCCAAGGCCTCAAAATATAACACCCACTAATATCATAATACGAAATCATCTCACTCAAAACAATCACATCCGTATACCACATTGCAAAATTCTCCTCCTTCTTCCATTTCAATGCCAATTGGGTCTCACCCTTTTTGGTCTGTTTCTTGTTAATGTTGGCTGCCTTTGGAGCACCCTTGTCCTTGGGGGGCTGTTTTGGCTTGGAGGTGGATTTATCACCGGTAGGACGAGACGAGGGGACTTTTCCTGGTAGTGGTGCTGCTGCTTCTCCCTTTTTGGAAAAGGCAACGGTCGTGTGTTCCACGCCAATTTCCTTGAGGAATTTGAGTAAATCACTCGGAACCAACGCCACACTCGCATCATTCCGCAAGGGATGACTATGAATCTTGGATTTCTTCAACAATGCCTCGTCCAACACCAATGTCACATCCTTATCAACATTATTCATAATCGAAAGAGGACCAACACATCCCTTCTTACAATTCAACTTTTCAATGAGGAGCTTTTCATCCGCCAAACGTAAATTCACCTTGCCCTCCAATTTCAACATCTTGCCTAGTTCTTTGGTGTTCATTTCGGCATCGGTGCAGGTTGTTACTAGGAACATTCCGTGTTTTTTATCCTTGAAGAAGAGGTTTTTGGTATGTGTTTCATCGGTGGAGGGGAGGGGAACATTGGCGACTAGTTCGTCGGCGGTGTTGGAGAGGGTGTGGGGGTAGGTTGTGTGGGGGATGGAGAGGGAGTCGAGTTTTTGGATGATGGGGTTGGTTGTGAAGTCGATGATGGCTTCGGTGGCCGATTTTAGGTCGGACATGTTCTCCATTGTTGTTGTTGTTGATGGTGTCGCGCTGTGATGGATTGGGGTGGGGGTCTGGTGGTGATGGGGTTGTATTGTATGCCGATCTGCTGTGTGCTATTCAGCTTGCTATTGCCAAGCTATCAAATATCTGGTGAATGCCGACACGACGGATAAAATTGATGGCGCCATGGTGGTGGCATGGTGCACCAGCACCAGGGTGCACCGTTGTTCAAGCTCCACGTGTAGGAAGGGCATTTCTCGGACTTTTTTCGGTTGATGGGACGGTACAATACGGAGAATTTTCAATCCGTCCGTCCGGAAAGATTTCTCCGCGGAGTTCTCATCTTCCAACTAGCGGTATCTCAGTGCCAAGAAGAACAAATCAAAGATGACGGACCACTGAACGAACATCATTATCGTCGCCGAGAATGCTATGTTCATGTTGGTTGTTGATAACATCCATCAACCACCCCGTCGAAGTTCGCGGAAAGACACATTTCATCGAGTTTCAAAACATAGCGCATCATCATATTTGATCTAGCAAGATATATCATAAGCTTCGACAATAAAGCAAATAATAATAATATGACATCGTCTTCTTTGTCCCACCACCACAATGAAGAAGAAGAGACAAATCCCCTCCTCCTCTCTTCCACAACCGCAATCTCCACATCGCCCTACGCCCACCGCGATACAATCCTACGATCCACCTTCCTCACCCAAAAGCATAATGAGAATACACTCCTCGATAAACAATGCCAAGAAATATCTCGCCATAACATTTTATTATTATTCATTTGGGATACATACTCGGCAATTACTGTCTTTGCCACCATGTTGATTTCGTTGGAGTCAATAGTAGGATGTTTATTGACTGTAGGTGCTACATTGCTCGCATACTACTCCACACTACCAAGTATTAGCAATGATGGCGTTGATGCATTATACAATTGGAACGGACAGCTACCCACAGTCCTGCTCTCCTTCGCCGTCATCACACCCCTGAGCCAATCCATTTCCATGGCATTCCAACGTAGAGAAGCGGCACTGAAGGCATTGGCAATGTATCGAAGCAGTGTCTACAATGTGTATGTGGCACATTCCTCGTGGGATTGGAGTGTGTGTTCCAAAGGTAAAGGGAGGAGAGGTTGTGTGGAAAACGAAGAGGACGAGGTGGCCGTCTATGGCAGTGGTGGTGAAGCATCAGCATCAGCAGCAGCAGCAGCAGCATCTTCTCGAACACCCAACAACAACAGCAACGAAAAGACCAAACAACAAAAACACATTGACTGGATCAATCATTCCGACATCACACTCAACCACCTAATCCACCTCTCCGACTCACTCTACCAATACCTAACCCTCCCCACTGCCACACGTGCACGACATCGCGCCACCTCCAAAGGACGCCTCGAAGCAAACCAAGTCCTCTCCACCGGTCGAGATATCTTCACAGTAAACGTCTATGGACGAATGATCATGCTAAGTCAATTGACCGAAGCGCTCAAATACCGTGGTTTGCCGGGAAATGAAGCCAGTCGTATCCGCCAATGGGAGAATTCGATGACGACCTCCATGGAGAATTTACGGATTGTCAAGGAGTATCGGACATTGCAGGCATTACGTGTCTTTGGACGACTATTTTCGCTATTGCTTCCTCCATTCTATGCCACGAGTTATGTCCAGGTGGCGATGGATGCTGATTCGTTGGCATTGGGGATTGCACTTGGGGTGATGACGAGTATTGCATTGACGGGATTGTTTGAATGTGTCAGACGATTGGAGGATCCTTTTGTGTCGCATACGACTTTGGATGGGATTGATGTGAGGGAGGAATTGGTGGTGTTGGCTCATCAGGAGCTCATGGTGGCGAGGAGGATGTTGTTTCCGGAGGCAAAGAAGTTTGTCTTGAAGCAAGATATTTTTGAAGCTGACGTGAAGGGTGGTACCCCCGGGAGTGGAAATAAAGAAAAAGAAGAAGAAAAGTTGGGGCTAGACAGAAAAAGCCGCCATTTCCATGAAAGAGGTTAGGAGTTGCATTACATTACAATTTATTCCTTCATAGCATCATACACATTCATATGCGCCAAATAACAGTATCATGTTTACTCCTCTTCAATAACCCATGTGTGTTATGTGATAGTATTCAAAACTTTTTCATAGCTCCTTCTTTCCCTCAATTTCATCCTTCCCCAACTCCTCCAAATAACGTAGAAATTGCTTTGCAAAATAGAGAAGCCCAAATATATACATTGGATTCGATGCAAAATACTTGACAATCTTCACAAGCAAATTATCAGAGCCTCCACCACCGCTACCCAAAACAGCCTCGTCTATAGGTACCGCTTCTTTCGATAGCCAGGATTGAATCAAGGCCTTCTTTGATGCATCACTGGTAGTTTCCATTACTTCCATCCGAGCGTTGTCTGTTATGAAATTACCTGTTTTGGCATCGAGCACTATGAGTGTTGGAATGCCCTGAGATCCACAAAATAATATTGAATGCGTGAAAATATTCTGAGTATAGATTCATACACAACTTATGGAGCAATAATTCATATTCCAAGAGATTTTCTTTGTGAACATACCTGAATCTTGAACATATTGGCAAGCTTCTCCTGCCTATCTCTGTTCTCATCACTCATGTAACCCGGCATCATCGCCAGCCATGGCATTTTAGCAAAGTAGTCACCAAACGATTTATCATCCCTGTCGGATGAAATAAAGATGACTTCTAGATCATCCTTGCACGATTTGTGGAAATCGATTAATTTGGGCGAGAAGGTTCTACATGGTGGACACCTGTGGAGTAGTGGCGGTTTCAAATAATGTGATTTTTTGGTATTAGTAGAAGAAGTGGTGAATAGGAGAAGTCGGAATGCAATCGGCGTTCATGATCGTAATTGTCAATAATTTTCATGATCGATAATGATGTAAAAGAAGAAGCTGGCAGCATAATGAAATATAAAGAGAGTTATGTGTACAACCAAATATGGTAGGGCCCATCCGATGCTTTCCCCCAGCTCTTCTGCGACCGTCAACAGATCAGACACGAGACGTGCACCACACACTGCCACATCACGACTCGAAGGCAGGGTGCTTACCATGACGCTGAAAAATACAGTGCGACAAGTTTCTTCGAGCTCAATGCAGAGGCCGTGGGAACGCCTGACGTTTTCGGCTTGGTCAATATTTTTGGACCAAAGAGCTCCGCGCTCCAGTCAGCTGCTGCCTTGGGTGCCATTCTTGCTTATGTGTTGTTTGGAAGGTTCGGCTGGATCTGTTTATCGCATTACAACCTAATTAAATTATGTTTGGCTGGATCTTTTTGCTTGGAGTTTGTATCAACAATCGGGTCGGTTTGGATGTTGTGTGGATGAGCGAGCGACTGAATGACCGACTGACGCGCGACTATCCGCGACTGACATAAAAGTGAGATAATACGATAACGGCGACGTGTTCTATGAGGGAATATGTATACATGTATCGCTAATTAACATCATTTGGGTCGTGAACTCCCGCCAGATTTCCAACTGGAATGAAACATGGGGAATGACACGACACTGGGCAATCTATCCGCCTTCTCATAAAATCAACATCGACGAACCCAAAAGAGAACAATACAGCGAAACCTGAGTGGAACAATACATCAAATAATAATCAACAACCGCCGCATTATATCCACTGTTTAAGCCTTCAGTTTTTCAATATCGAATAATCAATAGCCGGAGTGAGGTATATCAATCACCATGCCGACCATGAACACCATGCCCACCGCCCGCCGGGGCAGGACCTACTACAAGCAAGGAGCAAACGATAATAGAGGTCTCGGTGGAGTCTGCTCCATCCTCTTCATCGTCGTTCTTCTCGTCGCTGCTCCGGTGATTTTGATCGGATCCGAACGCTCTCGTCACACTCGATATATCACACTGAGTGATGCCCTCAACTCGGATACAGTTGAACTGAATCATGGCATTGCCTCCAAGGCATTGCATAATCTCCGCCCTGGTACATTAGTCCATGGCACCTCCACCCATATCGATACCATCTCATCCGACGGTGAAATGAAGGTCGCCATTCCAGGTGCACTCACCCTACGACGCAACACTGAATATTGCCAATGGCAAGAACTTCAATCACAAAATTGCCAGACATGCACGCGTACGGTCCGAGCAAATGATGGCTCGAGCAAAGAGGAGAGCTACCAATGCAATTGTGTCAAGCAGTATGATTATATCAAGGCATGGAGGAATTATAGGATTAACAGCTTGCTTTTCGATCAGCCTGGGGCACATTACAATCCGCAACGAGATCCTATGCCAAGTCGAATGTTTGTGGGAGAGGATGCCAAATTGACCTTCCATGAAGGAGCAATGGATAGTACCGAAGATGATATTAATGATCAACATCAAAAGACAAAAAGTGGTGGTGGTTCTGTCTCAGCTCGATTAGATCCCAATATGCTATCCTCCGGAGTAAGGAATCAACCGTACCGTCACATTGAATTCACTCCAAATGGCAGCGCTCCTCCCCCGTCATTCTTTTCCCGTCTCTTCTCCTTCTTTGGCCCTACCCGGCGCACTAGATTTGAACCCCTGCAGCTTTTGAAAGACACTCCCGACTCACCAGCGGCCATTCAAGATAACTTTGTATATGTTGGACAGGGAGGATACTTCTTCTCGGCCCATGAGTCGTCGACGTCGTCCAAATTATTCAATTACTTTGCACAATACTTGGAGGGATCGCTATTCGACTGGCAGATTGGTGATTTGATGCCTAGTTGTACAGCTGGGGACATTCGCTTCTCTTATCAAGTGCAAGATCCCACTGTCGTGTCGGTATTGGGTCAGCTTGGATATAATCAAAATTCGAATGCATTACAAATAACGCCACGTACAATGAATGGTATCGGCAACGATGAGAAGGCAGCTACCATTGGGCTAGTGCATTCTGGGTCACATTCAGCGCAGGCAATGCTTATGGCAGAGGATTCAGACTCGAAAAACAAAGCACTCATAATCCGAGGATTACTTTTCCTCTGGTCAATTCCCGCCTCTAGACTGGTGGGAGTGGCATTAGGACGAGAACTGGGTGACTCATCCTTTGCTGTCCAGGCTGAGGGTGTCATGGGGATATTCTTCACATTGTTGGGCGCAGTATGGTTGGTAATTTGGGGCGAGACGTTTGGAGCGATGGAAACAACAATGCTTTTCTTCATGGGCGGGACGTTTGGTTACTTTGCGTACAAGTCGTCCGTGAGGAAGGGGGCTGGCCGATGGTGGCATGCGGTGTGGTGTCGTATTGGGAAATGGGCGAATGCCCCTCCAGAATGGAGAGAGGAGGATTCGTACATTCCGTCTCCCTCGAAAGAAGTGGGTGGTGGTTCCAAGGTGTCGTAAGTCATTATGTCAGTGAGACAAATGGCCAAAAGGACTCTATATTTGTCATTTATTGCAACTCCGATACGTCTCAATACATACTCATTCCAAAAGGGCTCTACATTTGTCATTCAATCAGGCCAACAGATAATTGCAGAGAGGAGTATATACCAATAAAATCTTACTAGTGTAGAATTTATTTGCTGAACGCCAATTGAGAGGTTGCGAGCATTAGCAGCTGAAAGGTTGAGGTCCAAGGCCTACAGTGTAATGCCACGAGAAGAGAAATGGTTCAAACATGCCATGGCGGAGAAATCTAGATTATTCCAAATTTAGACTACTGATAAGGCAAGCCCGCCTTCATAAAGGGAATGACCATTCCCTTGCTTCGATCAAAGAGTAATCAAAGTGTAATCAAAGCGTAGAGATTCAATTCACTGGAGTAACACTAACTTTCTATAGAAAGTTATAATACGGGGTCACTGAGCATGATTACTAGACACAACAAATACCCACAATGTTCCATTGAATGGCATACTCAAGGCGGACCGCCCCCTCAAAACAGCTTCAGGCATCTATCCAAATACCATCACGAAGCCTCGTTCATTTAAATATCTCAGCTGCACTTGAAGTTCCTCCCCTTCTGTACACAAGTGCTAGAGCAGCAATTGTTCGGGTCTGCAGGACACGCTGTTCCCTTTGGAAGACAACTCGTTGGGGGGGCAGGGCCAGGGCCAGGTGCAGATGTAGGGCTTGGATTTGAAGTGGTTTCACAGCTCTTATTCCCGCGGAAGTTGACCCAGGCACAACTCGTATCTTGTTGACAGTCTGCCTGAGTGGTTAAATTTTCACAGACAAGAACGCCACCAGGGGACTCCACGACTGAAGATGTGCTCACTCCTTCGCCATTAACTGCATTGACCTTATACCATGCATCTTGAAAACGAGAGGATGAGTCCGAATAGGTTGAAGATACTAAGTGCTCGGCAATCATAGTGTAGGCGCTTCCATCAAAACTACGTTCAACAGAATATCCTCTTGCATTAGTCACATCATCCCAAGTCAACGTCACGTCATCTAATCCATCACGTTGAGCTGCGAGTTGAACTGCACTTGGAGCTTCATATGGGGCATCGGCCTTTACGACAAATAGTCCCTCACTGGAATCATTCACAAGAATGTTTCCACTGTTGTGTGGAAAGAACGATAAAATATGAGTATAGAATCATTCATCTGAATAATTTGGTAGATATGTGGTCAAACTCACCTTGGAAGAAAAGGATAAGTATTCCACGCGCCATCAGTGCTACCCCTACCGGAGATACTTCGAGTATAAGTTCCGTCTCCAACAGGGTCACGATAGGTCTCAACTTTTCCAACCTCAACGGGCAAAAATGGGTTTGAGATGTCAAACACTCGTAGCCCGGCCTCATAATAGGCAACAAATAGATATTTTCCCCGAACCTCTCCATTGTGAGGCAGAGCGTTGGTCGTGTCCTCCTCCGAGTATTGGAAGGTGGTAATCCGGACTGGACTTGTCAAGTCGGATACATCGTATACAATACAATCAGCAGAATTGTTCTCGTCAAACTCAAAAAGGTAGCGGTTCTGCGAGTGCATACAGACAAGAAGAAATATAAGAAGAATTCTTGGATTGAATGTGAGTGTTGAGTTTCAAATATGTTTTACTCACATCTTCAGAAAGCCAAGATTCATGAGCATAGATACCAGAGAGTTGAGCAGTTGTTCCAATCGCAGCTGGTGCTTGGTTAGTAGTGGCATCGACATCTGTAATATCATAAATTGACTCTTTTCTACCACTCCCATCTGATACAAAAAGAATATCCCTCCCATCAATGTCCTCCCTGACATAGCTATCATGACAGTCTTTGCCAATTCCACTAATACTAAACAGAAACGCTGGACTCCAGGGGTCTGCGGTAAGATCGTAGATGCGGCAACCAATACTGCTACGATGATCGTTCATGAAAAGAAGACCACGAGCAACGCTATGAAGTTATATGAAACGAATTAGTGTGAGTGAAAATGAATCGCACAATCATTACAAGACTGATTATGATCAATGTCACTTACTTGATAGTATGCCCATAGTCATCATATCCAACGAGCCTCTTATACCCACCAGACCCGTCAAATTCGGGAATAGGATTCTCTTCCGCTGCATGAGGTTCGCTTATATTTCCAGAAAGATAAGACAAATCGACCACATATAGAGCGGGTGTACCCCCACCTTGTGTCCCTTGAGCTCCGACGTAGGCAAATGTTTTCCCGGAAGTGCTATCAGCATGTGTTGCAACATCTCTCCATATTCCGCCGCCGCCCATGGGGATATGCTGGACACGGACTGGGCTTGTGGCATCGGTTACATCGATAATGTTAAGTCCTTCTCCATGGCATTGAAGAGCATATTCTCTGTCATCTGCAATAAAATTGAGCGAGAGATATTTTAGGTCAGTTTTTTTATAATGAAGAAGGTAACAATGTACTTTTAATGAACTCAAAAGTGTGAACTCACCAGTAGCATATCCCCATATACCATTATAAATACCACTCGCAAACGTTTTGCTCCTTCCCAACCTCACCATGTTTCCCTCACCAGAATAAACACTCTGCGTTGGACCATCCAACAATTGAGATTCGGCCGCAGCCGCCTCTTTCGCGGTTATATAAAGTCCTCCAATATCCAGCATCGAGGCGACGATTATTGTAGAAATGCAACAACTCTCTAGACTTCGTCATCCGTGCATCTGCACTGTTATGGGAGCAGTAATTGAAACCGCGAGCGAACCGATGCTAGTGATGGAGTACATGCAGATGGGAAGCTTATTTAGTCTACTGCACAATGAAACAGTGGATCCATAATATTCGACAAATTATTACTGTTACAATAAAATTTTACGCTCAAAGACCAACTATTCACAAGTATCCAGCATCACCGATACCCCAAACACTCCCTGCATTTGTCCTGTCTATTCTTGCTACGAATGCAACCAGGAACAGAACACTGTTTTGCTAACTTCGTTACATATTCGTGTTCTGTGTAAAATGTGTGAACACACTGTGACTTGTTGCTCCCTAATTCTTCGCATCTGTTGCACTTGAACACTTTTTTCGTTGAATTGATTCCGGTCGTTCGTGTGAATCCTGTGCGAATGCAATACAATGTTTTTTCCTCATCACCTTCAACAAACCCTGACGCCCTGTCGTCCGCCTCACGATATCTTTGGAGCTGTAATTCACTGATATTTTGAATGTCGAAGTTATGGATTCCAGCATCAAGCAATGCAAGCTGACGAGCGCTGGTCGCTTGGCGGAATGCTGTAGTTTGGAAGATATGGATTCCAGCATCAAGCAACGCGTTCTGCCTCTCACGAGTTGCTTGGCGGAATGCTGTAGTTTGGAAGATATGGATTCCAGCATCAAGCAACGCGTTCTGCCTCTCACGAGTTGCTTGACGGAATGCTTCAGATTGGAAGAGATGCACTCCAGCATCAACCAACTCGTTCTGACGCTCACGGTTTGCTTGACGGAATGCTTCAGATTGGAAGAGATGCACTCCAGCATCGACCAACGCGTTCTGGCGCTCACGGTTTGCTTGACGGAATGCTTCAGATTGGAAGAGATGCTCTCCAGCATCAACCAAAGCACGCTGTCGCTCACTCAGTTGCCTTCTCCAAAATTGCTCCAACTCTCTAAAGTTGGCGTCTTCATAATTGACAAAATAACAATGTTCATCGCGGGCCAACTTGTCCAAAATGGTTGTTTCTTGAGGTGTGCCATGTTTCTCGTACATCTCCGCAATAGTATTACTTGTTCCACGAATATAACCAGTGATACACAGGTTCTGAGTCTTGAAATTTTCCCACCACGGGCGCCGAGTCGATGGATTGGAAATGTGGGTACACTTCTCCGACACCAATTCAAACAGATCTTTTTGGATGTATTTGAAAAAGCGTTCGGCCTTGACGCTTGTCCCAGCAAAGCTGAAAATAAAAATCTTGGCACCCTGAGATTGAACAAATTTAGCAAAGAGGTTGGTGAGCCCTGCATTTGCCTTCGCTTCGACTTTGGC
>JALLBF010000162.1:0-12903 GCA_036939945.1 Thalassiosira sp. AJA248-18
ACCACTTGGACACCACTTGGACACCACTTGGACACCACTTGGACACCACTTGGACCCACCAGCTACACTCGTGCGAGCTCCAAAAATAATAAAATAAAAATATTACCTACTTATGTAAAGTACGTACGTAATCCAGGATCTTGCAGATGATGCAGTGTGCAGCTAGAGGGTATCTAGAGGGCAGCGTGTGATGTGATGGTATCGAGATCAACTCTACATTCTCATAGTTACCATATTGCGTAGAACCCAGGATCTTGCGCTGAAGCTCTGAACGGAACTGAACTCCTCTGGGAAGCTGAAGATCAGCAGCAAAAGAGAACAAAAGGCCTCTTTTTCATCGAGCTTGAAACAAACCAAAGAATTAATAAGCGGGGCCATACCTAATACTTGAATTCCCATCGTCTAAAACGATGTTCTCCTCTATATCCAAATACTCTCCGAAGAGTCTACTAGCATTGTTCCTGTCTCAATCCCTTGCCCAATTTTTCAACGTCGACCCCAACCTCGTGGAAACAAATCTAATCCAAGACGCCAAGGTAGTATTAAACGACATTGAGATTAACGAGCGGCGGTTGGGTGGTGGCCGTTCTTATTTGAGGGTTAGCGGGTCAATAAAACAGATCGAATTCGCTTGGGTTTGGGATGGTTCATCTCTGATTAAGGATGTGAGGCTGACGGTGAAGGGGGTGTCGGTGCATGTCAGTGTGATTCATGAAGACGATGGTAATGCTTTGACAAATAATGTCTCTTCAGAAGAATTCGAAAGGGTCTCACAAAATATTGATCAGGCACCATCAGATTGGAAACAAAAGTATATGCAACAGGTTATCGATCACTTGACTCTCGCCATCACCGATGTTACAATCACAATTCACCTCAACGAAGAATCCCACGTTGTTTTGCAGGCAAAGGATATGGAATTGGCGACTTTGCCAAGTGAGAGTAACAACGGAAAAGCTACTAATGCGCTGATGCAGACTATTAGTTTGGCCTCTATTGAGACATGGATAGAGGAAGATGGTGATGTGACTATGAATCATCCCATCTTGGAGCCGTTTGGTTATCAAGCCAGTGTCACTAGAATATCTGGGAGGCGCTTCTTGGACGGAGTTCTATCTGGCTTGCTTGTCGAAGGACAGTCATTTGCTGATTCCTCTCATGCACCGTCTACAATTCGTGTTCACGCTGGTATCAAGCAGATTGCTGGGTTGAATAGGCTGCAGCAAGTATTGCTTCTAGTTGGCCAGGAAGCCAGCAACGATGACTCAACTACTAATGGCCCATCCCGCGAAACAGAAGAAAAGCCAAATGCCAATTCATCTGATTCTGCTGGAACGAAAAGTACTTTCCATCTTCCATTTCAATCCATGGAGGTGGTACTAGAAAACAAGACAAATCTACGACTGGCATCGTGTAATATAAACTACTGCACTGATGGATCGGAACTTTCTGTGGACTGCTCTGGGGGGGTATGGGTTGATGATGTACCATTTTCTAAAGACAGTAGATGGATTCTTGATTTTGCGTCTTCGGAACTGTTGTTGGATTCAATTCCATCGGAAGAGCAGTATGAGGGAGAAATCTTTTACAACACACATAGCGATTGCGATGGGAATGTACCAACGGAACTAGAGAACCAATCTCATGACAAGCCATTTCGTATGGATTTATCACTGAACACATTTCAAAGGATTTATTGTGGCATCCAGGCAATAATACCACAATGCACAGAATCTAAGGTGATTGCGGAGAAGACAATGAACCGGTACACCCAGCCCTCATCGTCTTCTTTGCCATGGGCAATGAGATCAACTGGGCCTGTTTCTTTCCGTTTCACTGGAAAAAGGGACGATTGGGTTGAAATTTTGATGAAGTTGCCAGCATATAATGGTGCCTTTTCGTTTGAATGCGCATCAATAGATGTTAACTCAAATGTTGGCTTTGCACTTCACGTTCCTCACATTACTACTAATGACATCGGCTGTCTTCTTGTTAAGCATCGTATCAGAGCCACTGTCAATTCCATTGATACATTCAAGGTCCTCCAGAACATGTGGAGTCAGGTTGTAGATGTTATTGGCGATGAATCGTCTAGCTCAAGCTTGTCTCCTGCTGTTTCACTTGCTGGGTTGGACATTACATTAAAGGAGCCACAGGTCAGCACGGTGCATCTATCTCGCATCAGTGTCTCTGGCATGGAGTGGTCAATTGGTGTTCTGCAAGTTAATGGTGTTGGGAACGTATCTTGTGATGCAAGCTCTCTCCAGGTTACCTTGGATGCCAACAAGACTTCAGTGTTCGTCCAGAGGATCAAGCGGCTATCTTATAACAAGGTGGACTATTTGGTCGCTCCAATCGATGATACATCTGTTCTTTTTGAGAATGACACTCTATCTGTGTCATGCAAAGAGGCCGCCTTAAAGATTCCAGAGCAAACAGCTGCTACTCAAAATGATTGCAATGCCCCCCAAGAGTCTCTTGCATTTCCCGTTTCGTTCCATCTATCCGTCGATCAACTTCGAGTAAACTCAAATACAAATTTGAACACGAGCATTGGAATTGAGGGTTTGAGTGGTTGGATCAGGCCAACAGCCGAGTCATTGGTGGTTGATATAGACTTGAAAAGCACTAAAGTGAAAGTTCTTGACATGGATCTGTCATGTGGCACAATCAAGACATCCGTTGAGATTATTTCTGCTCGGGGGGACGAGAATGATTCCGAGATATCGCTCCCAGGGCTTGGGCAGCTTGGTGCCTTTTCGTTTGAATGCGCATCAATAGATGTTAACTCAAATGTTGGCTTTGCACTTCACGTTCCTCACATTACTACTAATGACATCGGCTGTCTTCTTGTTAAGCATCGTATCAGAGCCACTGTCAATTCCATTGATACATTCAAGGTCCTCCAGAACATGTGGAGTCAGGTTGTAGATGTTATTGGCGATGAATCGTCTAGCTCAAGCTTGTCTCCTGCTGTTTCACTTGCTGGGTTGGACATTACATTAAAGGAGCCACAGGTCAGCACGGTGCATCTATCTCGCATCAGTGTCTCTGGCATGGAGTGGTCAATTGGTGTTCTGCAAGTTAATGGTGTTGGGAACGTATCTTGTGATGCAAGCTCTCTCCAGGTTACCTTGGATGCCAACAAGACTTCAGTGTTCGTCCAGAGGATCAAGCGGCTATCTTATAACAAGGTGGACTATTTGGTCGCTCCAATCGATGATACATCTGTTCTTTTTGAGAATGACACTCTATCTGTGTCATGCAAAGAGGCCGCCTTAAAGATTCCAGAGCAAACAGCTGCTACTCAAAATGATTGCAATGCCCCCCAAGAGTCTCTTGCATTTCCCGTTTCGTTCCATCTATCCGTCGATCAACTTCGAGTAAACTCAAATACAAATTTGAACACGAGCATTGGAATTGAGGGTTTGAGTGGTTGGATCAGGCCAAC
Organism: Thalassiosira sp. AJA248-18; assembly: GCA_036939945.1. Taxonomy (NCBI): domain Eukaryota; phylum Bacillariophyta; class Thalassiosirophyceae; order Thalassiosirales; family Thalassiosiraceae; genus Thalassiosira; species Thalassiosira sp. AJA248-18. The sequence goes on from JALLBF010000162.1 coordinate 3,452, forward strand.
AGCCGAGTCATTGGTGGTTGATATAGACTTGAAAAGCACTAAAGTGAAAGTTCTTGACATGGATCTGTCATGTGGCACAATCAAGACATCCGTTGAGATTATTTCTGCTCGGGGGGACGAGGATGATTCCGAGATATCTCTCCCAGGGCTTGGGCAGGTTTCATCAGCATCAATGACAATCCACGACGTTGCCCATTTATCTACCACAATGGGCTACTTGACCGAGCCTCTTGATGTCGTCGAAATCACATATGGTGGCCGAACGGCCATGGTCAAGTGTGATAAACTCCTTTTTTGCCCCAAACAGAGCAACGAAGCTCCATCTTCTTCGCTCAGTCTCCCAATTGATTTATACATAGAATTAAACCGTTTGGTGATTATGAAAGAATTTGGTCCTGGCAAACCGGGCCTATGCTGCGATGGCCTACGAGTTCATTTAACACCCAACAAAACAACCATTGACTTGAATGCACAGTGCAATTATATCCAAGGCCGCGGCGAAAATCAGGCAGACTTTGCCATCAAAGGACTCAAGTTGAACTTGCGCAAAAATCTACATGCCAAAGACGGCGAATTCCTTGGCTTGAAAGAAGCACACCTGTCATTGAAGGAGATCAGCACCGTGTCTATCCCTGGTAAACTCAAATTGGCCCAGCCTATTTGCAATGCTGTAATTCAGCTCAACGACTTAGGGCAAATCAAGGCAGCACTTGATCTTGTCCACGTGGCATGTACACAATCTGGCTCAATCATGGGCACAGAGGATCAAAGAGGTGCTGACTTCGTTGATCTTCCAACACTGTTTAGCCTCGAAGTGAAACGAGTGATTGTAGATGCACCAAAAATAGAAGTTGTATGCAATCAGTTCAGCACTCAGTACGTGAAATCACCTACTTCAACTTCCAAATCTCTGCATGTTGGTGTGAAGTCTTTCAATGGCAAGTTTGGAACCGATAAGTACGAGATGAACGGTGTTTCTATTGCAACAAAGTGGCAAGGGGTGGTAGAGCATGGAAGCCAAGTTGCCATCCCCTATTTAGGTTCGCTCTCTTTTGCACAAGCCGAGGTAGAGACCTGCACCGAAATGTCAACCAATTCGTATTCCCTCATTAAGCCGCTCACTAAGCCAAAGTTGCTATTTCAAGAAGGCTTCCTTGTATTTGAGTTGGCTGAAATACAGCTGTATGTTTCGGCAGTCGGCAGTGACCCACACACGGATAAGCAAAGCAAGCCATTCGACGTTGACACTATTCAATTTCCGATTGGGTTTAATACAAAGAAACTTCGATTGAAGACACCAGATAACGATTTCCAATTGGAGAACCTTGGAGTGGATTATGTCCCTTCCACATCAAATTCACAAGTTGATATGCACATTCACTGCGACAGTCTTGTAGAAAGAATGGTGGTGTCAGCGACAAATTTGGACTTGCATCTTCATCTAAAACGCGCTGAGACTCAAAAGTCAGGGACAATTCTTAACACGATACCTGGAATGGAATGTGTGGATAGGGCATCCTTGAAGATTGATGAGCTATCCAAACTTTTCGTTGATGGAAAGGGCCGCATATCTCAACCACTTCGGCATACCACCATCTCATATCAGGATGGTATTGTGGCGACTGACATTGAGGCCATGCAACTTGAGTGCTTGTGTTTTGAGCAAAGCCTAGTATTGGGTCTAAGAAAACTGAATGCGAGGATTCAGTCAGACCCCTTTGATATGACATTTCGCATCATAATTCAGTGCGATACTGTGTCTGGCCACCAAGGAGATACAAGCTTTGGTGCCACAGGCGTTAGTTTGGTCACGACAATTGTCCCAACCACCAAGAATAATGAGATGCACGTCTTTGACATCCCTTCACTTGGCTATGCATCATTGATTGTGTTGGACATTGATGAATTGCCTATTTTGAGCATTCAAAACACCGTGCACCTGAAAAGCCCAATATTAAAGCTGGCAGTTCGCTTTGATAAGAATTTCATTACCATGGACTGCCCGAAATTGATTCTACATCGATCCATGGCGACAAAAGCTTCCCGAACAAAACCCGGACAAGATATGCCACAGTTTGAGCTTCCGTGTAAGGCACGTATATCAATAGGGGTGTTTCAATTATACGACCCACGGGAAATTGAAACAGATACCATCCGTGAAATCCGATGCACAAGTCTAAATCTAACGTTAGAACCGCTAAAAGGGCGGGCTGGTCAGCTCAATGAGCTAATACGAGGTCCTGGGCTCAGAGTTCAGGTTATTGGCAGTGAAATCAACAGCAAATATGGATCAACAGCTATTGTTACCCCACGTATTTCAGTATCTGGCATATTACAATTAAATGATCTCGCTGCAGTCGGAAATCTTGCCATTGGGATAGAGAAGGCACAGATCGCAGCAGAATTTTCGTCAAATTGGTCGGGATCCATTGACAAGGGGCCTTCAGAGGTGATCAAACTGCCTTTTGCAACAGTCCCGAAGTTCGATTTAACTCTACATTGTGTAGGGCAACTAGTGAATATCAATGATGCAGCAATAGCTTGCGGTGAGTTTCAGGGCAGTGCCAGCACAACTTCAAGTCAACTTGTAAATCATTACGTCGACATTGTGAAGGGAAGGATCCCTTTTTTGATGACAAAGGCCGATGTTGCAGGCTGTAATCTTGGTGATTCAATGGGGGTAATGGCAGGGAAAGTCCTCACACACACTTCCGTTGTTGGGGCAACTGTAGGGATTGCATCGAGAGATGTGATTGGCTCTACACTTACTATGGGCAAGCAATCACGAGGGGCTGCTGCATCCGACAAATACCAGTTTGGAGATTTTTCACGAGGTGTTGTGAATTCAGTCAAGCATGCAGCAAATACTGGATCGGAGATCAGAGGTGACAACCGTTACCAAGTTGGGGACTTCACAACAGGTACAGCTCAAGCTGCAGGTAACTATGCATCTGAAAACCGATGTAGACTTGCTGGCGCAGGTGTAAGTTCCTGTGTGCCTGCTCTCTTTTTTCAATTAAGGAGCAAAAATAAGCTTTGCTGGGTGTGATGTACTGATATTAATTTCTTTTTCATCAGGGAAGTGCAATGGGGATGGCCGCCGGAGCAGCATTGCTTGGTCCTGTTGGGTTCATTGCAGGTAGTTTGATAGGAGGGTCAGCTGCTAAATCTTCTATGGCAGCACTCACCGGTGACCCTAAAAAGGATCAGCGTCTTATTGACGAGGAGTCTCAATATTCAGCTCGTCATTCAAACGATACGACACAGCAAAAACAAAACAGCCAGGTTCCCGATTTGCTGTCATCTGACAATGTCCATTACAACGTTTCGCAGGAAGCAACTACACAGCAACTCACTCACCGGGCAACAACTCAATCATATCAACAAAATAGGCAAAGTGGAAATGAAACCTTGCAATATCCTGCTCATTACTCACACAATCAAGGCAACCCTCGTGTATCTCCCTCTGCTCCTCAAGCCAGCAGCGCGAACAATGACCAGCAGGGACATCGTTTTGGAGCACCTCCCCAGCAATATCCCCACCAGGCAGCACCTCGATCACGTCAACAAACGAGGCAAAGCGGAAATGATGCCCTGCAATATCCTGCTCATTACTCACACAATCAAGGCAACGCCCAAGTAAGTCCAACTGCTCCTCAAGCCAGCAGTGCAAACAATGATCAGCAGGGATATCGTTTTGGTGAGTACTCGTACAAATAGCTTTGATTTTTGTTTGCAGTTCGTATTGAATTAAACAAAAAGAAATGATCTTATCTCAGGTGATGTAACAAGAGGCGTCATTGCAAGAGGGAAAAAGGCAGAGGGTAGAGATGAGAATAGCGGATACAAATTTGTAAGTGCATTAACCCTATACAGATGAAAAGTTGAATGGTTCATTGCCAATTTTAACCCTCTATCTTCGATCTTTGCTTTTCCTAAGGGTGATTTTACCAGGGGGCTTTTCAAGTAGAACCAGAGTATATGCAAATGGCTGCACAGATGACAACTCGAGCTCGCAGGGGAGCCTCATCATACACAAAAAGTGGAGTTTATTGAATGAGTCACAGGAGTCGAATAAAGAAAAGCTGATCGAAACGAATAACTCAAAATTTAATTACTTCAGAGTCTCTGTTCTGTGACTGGATTGTAAGATCATCGGTTCGTATTGTAGCTTTTTCGCATTCATATTTGCGGCGAATCACCACAGATTCAGCATTTCATCATTGCCTTATGCATACGAAGGGATTTGATATATTATTGTGCATATTTCTTTCCCTGACCCCATGATCTCCTATTTGATTATCCACACTGCCACCTGCCAAAGCCTGCAACATGAACTGCCGCACATACCTAGCAAAATATTGTCATTCGAATAACGCCCCCCCAATTTCCAGTTTGGATGAATTTTAGACCGGATTTACTGCACTCTTGAGCCCCATCTCGACCTTCCAGCCGTCATCCACCGCAGGCCATATGAACCAAAGACCACCCGTCGCTAATGGAACTCCCCATCCAGCCATTCGAGTGACCATGCTGGATTTAACGCAAAGGAACATCGAGGCGGTGCGAACAGACCCGAAGAGCGGGACCGGGAGAGGGTGTATGACGCGGGTGATTGCTTGCAGCATTTTGACTTGGGTGGAGCACTGACTTGGCGGATAGGCGGATATGGTATGCTTATTAATTATGTATGGCCGTGGGCTGTGGAGGCTGGAGGCTGTGGTGGGTGGTGGCTGTGGCTAGAGGTACCTAGCTGTACCTAGGTAGCTGGGGCGTGCGTGGAGGTGCGTGGGCGTGGGGCTCTCGCGTGTGGCGTGGGGTGAGGCGCTGCAGCCTGTTTACGCTCATTTATCCCTAGGTGCGAATTATGGCCGGGTGCGAATTATGTCAGCGCGGTAGCTAGCAACTTGTCCCCCTTACCATTTTGAAGCAAGCAAGAAGAAGATCGCGCGCCCTCTTCCAGAGGGGACATTTCCCCCGCCTTTATCTCACAGCCTAGATTAAAAAGTTGTCTCCCCCCGGGGACAACTGTTACACTGTATCGGACCTACCTGGACCTACCTACCTATGTACGATCTACCTACTAAAAATAGAGCTAAAAATGGGAGAGCTGATGTTGTCTCTAGAGAGATGTAAGAGCAAATAATAATTCTCATATTTGGGGTGATGGATGCAGCGGGACGCTACAGTCTTTGGCCAGCCAATGCGAAAAGGTGCTCATTCTCCTGTGATTGGAAGCTGCATCGGATAGCAATGCACCTGTTGTAGCGGTTTTAGTATTAGCATTAAGTTTTTGATCCCTTCCCCACCCTTTAGCAGGTTGGGGTTTAGTCTTAAGTACTAAACTGTTTCAGTTTTTGGCACAATCCATAGCCTTCTATTTCTCGGGAGTAGTAGTTTCATTGTGTTCAAAGGTTGCATTGCTCGTGAAAGAAGAGCCAAGGTCCAGTGCCTGCACTTGAGTACGTGAAATGTCTCCACAAAAACTCGCGGACTATTTACCTAGCAAAGCCTCTCTAGCATTTGTTATTCAGTTTGCCATCATTTGTAATAATTTTGAGCAAAAAATCTACTATTTTTGGTAGCATTACAACTTTACACAGTTATAAATTGCAAACATAGACGAGAGCATTCATCATAGATAGCCCGTCTGATCCGGGTCAACTACGATATTTGTGGGCCCTTGGTTCTCATCTCCATCATCGTACATGCTCCTGGGATATACCTTGGGCGCCGGATTCGCTCCACCACTGTTTGGAATGGACATCCAATTATCCTTCGGGGGAAGGTGATCATCTATGCCATGCTGGGAGGGAGCAGCAGCATAAAAGTCTATGTCTTTCGTCGTGCCTGGATGAGAACCGGGGGGAACAATGGAGATGTACCATCTCCTGTACAGTCACAAATAACAGGGCATCTTTTGAGACTACTGCGAAATGACACAACAAAAGTTAGATCTCTCTGTGGCAACTCACCTTGTGTTATCTGTGAGCTTGCACCGAAACAGAGAAAAATCTTCATCCCTTCCATTGTAACGAGTAGATAGGGCGTACTTGGGGACACTATCAACTGTCCCCGCACGTACGTAAACTCCATTTATCGCTTCAACTCCAGATCCTTCAACAACCATGTCACGGACGAACTCATCTTCATCAGATCGAGAGTCATCATCTTCAATGTCAGAATCGTCTACAGCATTTGGGTCATGGTTTTGAAGATGAGCAGGCAAATGTTGATGCCCCCCACCTCGCCTGCCAGAATGGTCACTTCTTGACTGAAGAGGATGAGCAGATTCTGGACGAGTTTCAGGCTCCATCCAAGCACAATAGGACCGGTTCCTCGACATCCAATTTGATATTGCACGTTGTTTATGGATCATGTGAATACATTCTAAGTATCTTTCAGCATGGGTCCGAGCTTGATAATTGTTTGGATACTCCCGAATGAGGCGGTCACCCATAGCCAGCAATCCAATACGGCGCTCTTCCCTATCATTATTGGTCATTAATGTGTTTATGCGCTCTTCTTGTTGCTCATCCGGAATCGCGGAAAGGATTGAAAAAATCTGGAAAGATGGTGAAAGAAGTTGGCAGGAGTTTAGGAAACAAGATCAATGGGGAAAAATTCAGGCAATCGGGATAGACTGACCATTATGATCAAAGGGAATCCTTCATTTGAAGATCCCCCACTCCAACTTCCAATATGGTTGTGAAGGTAGTCAAGAGCTTCGAACAAGAGCCTTCTTGTATCTTTGCGGCATGCAGACGCTGCAAGAAGATATTCTGCCATACCTTTGCTGCTTTGTGATGCTAAATTCAAGAAGAATAGTGCCTGCAACCCTAGCTCAGTAAAAAAGTGAATTCGTGACAAAGCTGAATGGTTCATGAGGACATCAATGGCAATGCTCTCTCGCAATGTGTAGGGGATATGCGGACCATTCCTTTCATCGGAACGATACCATCTGGCATCATGGTGGCGGCGGGTAAGATTTGGTCTGAAACCAAAGGCGTGGAGTTCTTGTTGAACCTGAGAATGAGGAAACAGATATCATAACATTAGATACTGCACATGTACACAGAAATGACAAGAAAAAACAGCGCCCTGACTTACTTGGTACTCATTGCTATGAACAGCATCCCGATAATAAGCCAAAAAACCTTTCAGATTGAGCAATTTCGTGCCATCAGGTTCGTCAACCGCATGCCTAGCAAAGATTTGATCAATTCGCTGAGGTGGAACATGCTGTCCACATCTCTTCAAGTAATGATGAATGTCACGCAAAGTCATGCCATTAGAAGAAGGAGGTTTAGACTCCTCAAAAACAGCGGAAAGAGCCTCAATGGCACGAGGCGTCAGCGCTCTAATAGCTCTCCCTCTATTGACTTCTCCTGTTTCGTAGGAGATTGGCTCTAGTTTCACCCAAGGCATACCAAGGAGACTTCCAATGGCCTCCAGTAGCATTGCAATGGAAGCATGATTGTTTCCTCCTCCATTGACCCCAGAATTATTCATTCCCATTTGCAGAATATTGGAAGAGTGAGTTTCATTCCTGGAAATTGCCTCGACAATTTCTAACGACACGGATGACCCAGGGAAGACACGCCTTATGATTTCATGAGATTTCTCTCGGATTGCAAGGCAAGATAGGCGCGCTACAAACTGAGCTTCGACCATGGCATTGCGCAGTAACTTTCCTTCTGTTGATATCTTTGCATTGGCAAGTTCTCGGATGAAAAAGCACAGCTCAATATTTGCCTGAGTATAACGAGGAGACACCTCAATGAGTTCAGTGAGGAAGGAAAGAATGATACCAACGCTTGATGCAGTTACTCCAATGGCTGCAATATCTTCCAGCTGGCGCGCGGATGGTGCCTCTAATTTGATCGGCATCGCACCAACACTTTGACGTTTATTCATAATGAGCCTCTCTCTGTCTGCAACCTGAGACCTCCAACTCTGCGCCCAATTCTGGAGCAGTGCTTGCTCGGCCGGTCTGCTGCTCAAAAGCGACGAAATAGCACGTGCAAATATTTCCAATGCAGTTCTCCTCGATCCTTCTTCGGGACATTCAACCGAGTAAGCACGGACCCAATTCTCGTACACTTGATGAGTCCTCTTGGCAAGGTCAGCAACAAACATTGCTGTTATTTCACTCGATGAAGAAAATAATTGCATCAATGTTTTTGACCAGTCGTCCAAAGCAGACTGTTTCAGTGACAAATGGAAGAGTACATCAAATACAAATGAGAGTGACATTCGTATGACACCCAAGCGCCAGGGGTCAATTTCTGTCCCCGGAGGAATCACTGGAGAAGGTGATGAAGCTGGGGTGATGTCCATACTGTCATCATCCTTTGGGTTCTTTTTGCCAGTACACACGTCAAGGATTTCTTTCACAAATGCCTGAAACTCATCTGTCAGAAGGAATGACTGCCAGCTGTGGGTCGAGTTTGATTTCCTCACTTCCGGCAAGAAAATATCATATCCATTGGATAATTCTAGATTTGAGCAGGCTACTGCCATCTTGGGATCTTCTTCCATGGCAGCAGCATCTGCGACGGTGGGCTCCTTCTTCTTCTCTTCCTCTGCACTGTCAAATTTCACAGGCTTGACCTTCTCATAAAACAACATGAGCGCATTTGCAAATTGCTCCTGTTCCACCGTATGAGTGTGCCCATTGGGGAACTTGGTTTCTTTCTTCACTTTACCCCCAAAGCACTCATGTTCAATCGAAGACGGATCAAAGGGAGTCACATCTTCATCATCAAATCGGTACCATTTGGTGGATGTCCGATCCTTGATGAAGCTATAATAATGCCCCCCCTGTGCAACACCTGCATGGACGAGTACACCGGCCAATCGATATTCATAATCATCATCTGGGAGAACACTGAGTGGATCTTCATCTTCATCATTGGCGGAGGATGGTCCATCATTTGTTTCACTTTCTTCCACATCCATCATGGAACCCGTTTCACTCTTCTCTTCCGACCCACCACCACCACCACCCCCAGCAGCTTCGAGAATTTCCTTCGCCTCAAGAGTATAATGCTTCATATTCAAAGCTTCTCCAAATTCACACCGGCTGTTGAGCTTGACAGTCTCAAAGGTGGTATAATCCAAGTCGAATCGTTTCAGGGATAAGACGAGCATATCGGGGAGTGATGAGATGGCAGTTCGGAGTACGGTATTTGTTTTGACCTTGCACCGGTCGCATAATACTTTGTTGTCGCCCTCCATGATTTCATCTTCACACATGCCGGCGAGGGCTTCGTGAATGCTCGACTTGTTGCGAATTTGGCAGTCGATATTCATCAAGTTTTCCTCTCGGTTCGTCTGTGGGTAGGTAATCAAAGAAAACCAGCATTAGGAGGAAGAGTATAAATATAAGAAAAACAAACCAGGTATTGGAATTGGACGAATATCACCAATATCATCATCATACATGTATC
>JALLBF010000163.1:0-12852 GCA_036939945.1 Thalassiosira sp. AJA248-18
AGCAAAGGAGAGCTCCGATAAGACTGATCACCCAAAAGCAGCCGAATCAAACCCAAAAGAGGAAGAACCATCATCACCAATGATCAAAACCTCCACCTACGGCCAATCACCCTACACCGAAGCCTCCCTCGCCCACCCCCTCGGGACATGTCCCAAATCCGGTAAATGGGACGGTCACTTTGAAAACGTCGTACCCAACGCTTCCTCCGCCGGTCGAAAAAAGAAAAAGAAGTCAGACCGTGACCATCGCATCCGTGAAATGTTCTATTTGTTCTTCAACGCCACTCCCCCCAATGATGCACGGGATGTGTTTGTCGATAGCGATTCGACCATTGCCGCGAATGGAATGTTGGATGATCGGGGTAGTACCAATGTCGATGATCCCAAGGAAAATTCTGGTAGTGGTGATGGAGGAGGGGGAGGGGGAGATGGCAGTGGAAATGAGAATAAACTGCCACTCTTGCCCAAGGGATACATTCACGTTCGTGGATATGGTACCAACCGCTTTGGCACCTTTGAAATTGTCGGGAGTTTAGATCCCCAAACGGGGACGTTGCAATGTCAACGAATGTACGTACCGGTACCCACTGCCGCGGAAATCAGCAAGGCTACGGGACAAAATCGTTCCTCCTCTGGACGATTTCTCTCGGGATTGGATTTTACCGTACCGGGTGAAGAAGACGATAAAAAGAGGGAAAAGCCCAGTAGGAAGAGGAAGAGTACTTGGAAAAAACGGGATATGGATGGAACGTTTGAGGATGTTGTGGGTGTGGGGGCGGATGGTGCACCCATTCTTGCTGGTGCTGCTGGGGGTGGTGGATCGGGTGGTGTGCCGTCGGGCACCATTGATATTGCCAGCATCGTCAAGAAACGATCGCGGTTATCGAATGAGAGTGCGGTTAGTAGCCATAGGTCATCTACCACGCCGGGCAGTGCCAAGGCATCATTTCCACAGTGTCGGGGTGGATTGTTGGACAGGCCTTCTTCGCTCAGTATTCAGATCCCACCCCATACTGGTGGTACCATGTCATCGTCTGCCACATTGAAACCCTCGCCTCCATCCAGAACACTTTCCAGGAGTGTCTCGTCGGGCAGTGGCAAGAAGGGTAGTAAGAAGAAGAAGTCCAAGGGAGGAGGAGGAACGCCGACGGCAACGTCACAGCCCACGTACAAGGCCATGCCCGGTGGCACTACCGTGACCCGTCAACCGCCAATGGTGACAGTTGTTCCTAAATTGCCTAGTGCAGGGGATCCGTTCTTGGCTCGATGGCGTGCCGCTCACTATTTGTACTATCAACGCATCGAACAGGAGACGTCCGAGGGCGGAGAGGGTACACATCACGCTTCCTCCACTACTCATCCATCTTTGTCGTCGTCTGGTGGTGGTGGCGGTGCGGGAGCAGCAGCCTCCTCTGGGGGAAAGTCTGGTGGTGGTGGTGTGTCAACAAATAATAATTCAAAAAATCTCATCAAAATCAACTTTGTCGTCTACGAGGGTGAAATGCACGATGGAATACGCGAGGGACGTGGCATGTGCCTCTACAACAACAATACTCTCTACGAAGGCCAATGGAAACGGAATAAGGAACACGGCACGGGAACATTAATGACTGCCGATCGCAAACGCATCATTTATGAGGGTGCCTGGGAAAAGGGCAAGATGCATGGACATGGTGCCTACTATTACTACATCGAGAGTATGACGGGAAATAAGAAGATTGTCAAGGAAAACGGAAAGTACATTGGTCAATTCCGTCAAAATCTACGCAACGGACACGGCGTCTACACCCTCCCCGACACCTCCATATACGATGGCGAATGGCGCGATAACATCCAAAACGGCTACGGAATATTCCGCTGGGCCGACGGTAGTATCTACGAGGGTTCCTGGAGGGATGGGAAACGTCACGGCACTTCTGGGATATTGATTGCGAGTGATGGGTTCCGGTATGAGGGTAGTTGGGTGAATAATAGTATGGAGGGACGGGGAGTGGCGACATACCCGAAGGGTCAGATTTATGATGGGACGTGGGTTGCGGGGAAGAGGGAGGGTAGGGGTACTATTCGATTTACGAATGGGGCTGTTTGTGAGTACAATGTGAAATATACATTCCATTTGGGTTTTGTCTCTGCGTGCATATCTTCTAATTTTGTTTCTTCTCTGTGCACTATATTATATCCTCAATGATACGTTTATATTTCACTCACAGACGAGGGTCGTTTCAAGGAGGATTACATGGAAGGGCAGGGCACCATGAAGATGAATCGCAATGTCATTATTCCAAAACTAGCATCGGCCGAGGAGGAGGAGGCAGATGGCAAGAACAAAAAGAAGAAGAAGGAAGAGACGGCAACGCCATCAACTGAGGGAACTAGTGTTGGGAATGACGAAAAACATGATTGGATGATCCCCCTTCAGTTTCAGAGTGATATTAGCCACATTCATCAAAAGGCTGGATTTACCCAGATCGGATTGTAAATAAAAAATTGGATCTGAAGCCCTCTTACTATTCAATACTAGATAATAAATAACACCCCCTCACATCGTGTCCGTCCTTGTAGTATTTTACTTGTGTGCAGATCTATTTACACCCCCCCCACCACCACTACCCACCGTGTCCATCCTTGTAATTGTACTTGTGTAGAAATTAAAACTTGTCCTATGCATGATTCCGAGGGCTAGAGCTTCGATAAGTAGATATTGCATCCACTCATATCTTGTTGAAGAGGTTTGGTTAACTTAAATTATCGCAATACTCTTTTTCCGTTCAACACGGTGAGCTCCGTACCCCCCCCCCCCTAAATGCTAAGTGTATCAATGCATTCTGTAGCATCTGTTGCAGATCTATTGTTCTATGGTCAACCAAAATCATGGTGAACCATCAAAACAGCCGCTTCCTTCCACAATAATTAATCACGCCACAAGCCTTCATCTAACACCACCATTGCTTATTGCCATATCTACCTCAATTATATTACTGAGCCATATACCTTTTAATACCGAGAACTTTTCATAGCCTGCTTAAACTCCTCCTCAATACCCTCCTTGGGCTTCTTCTCCTCCAGTTCCAACCTATACTCCTCAATCTTATCATCCGCCTGTGCCAAAAGATTCTCAATCTTTTGCGCCCTACTCTCACGTGTCCGTTCCCGTTTCGTTTCTTTCGGTGCTCGTAAGCTTTGTATCCCCCCTACATTGCTCCCCCCCGTCATTAATAGGTTATCTACCATATCTGCATTATCATCACCATCATCACCCGATGATGCTGCAATTTTGAACTTATCCTTCTTTCTGCGTTGATTCGGTGCAGCATCCCACGCCGGATCCCAACCGATTCCTGTCTCGGAGTCGAATTTTCCATAGGAGCCATTGCGGATTGCTAATTTTCGAAGGTCGGCGGCGACACGCTTGGAGACTGCGGGTCTTCTCCATTTTTCGTTGACTTTTTGGGCGCGGAGGGCTTGCACGCCGTGACGACAGAGTTGTTTCAATGCTGATCTCATAGTTCTTGTATACTGTTTCAATTGCTGGTCAACTATCTGCTGGAGACTGCTCTGGAGAGAATGAAGTCGGTGCGTGGGGTGGCGAGTACCTGTGGTGTGGTTGGGTGTGATCTAGTGTGATGTGGGGAGTGTGGTTGATAGAGTTGGTTGATTTAGGTTGAGGGTATTATCACCCCCAGGATGAAAAACTTTTCGGTCTGTGGCTTGATGGCCGGTCGGGGGGGAAACTCAACAAAACTACTCGAATATAGTACTAGCTTTATATAGTAGAGGGGGGGGATTTATTGGATGAAGGCGACCGCCGAACGAGTCAGAATATACCCCCCCTCTTCAAAATTCTGCTAGATTCTATTTTTTGTCGTCGCAGTCGCAGTCGTCACGAGAACAATTGAAATTAATATCTCTCTGCTAATGCTATGCTCACTGCTCACTGGAAATAATAATATCTCTCTGCTTCTTCTTCAGCCACACGGTCGGGCACGCATGATTCTCTCTGCTTTATTGGCCCTTGCCGGCCTGGATGCCACCAGCGGCGCAAAGCCCATGTTCCCAATTTCATCAATGACATTACCTTCCAAGGAGGACAATGCGTACAAAAAGTATGATAAATATCCACCCTATTGCTCTACCCCCGACGAAATGGATAAGCGCGCCGTGCCCCCCCTGCAGGGCAATAGCAACGATGGCTCATCAAAACTCATACACGTGACAGCCCTTATTCGGCATGGTGCACGGACTCCCTTCATGGGTGCTCCAGAGTATCAATGCTGGCCCGGGTATTGGGACGATGAAGAAACTGGAATATGGAACTGTGACCTGAAAACATACGTTTCTCCCCCTGCTGCCACAAAGGAGCCCCAAGTAGTGGACAATACAGGACTGCTCGAAGAAGTCGCCGACTTCTTGTTCGAAAAACGGTATGATGGTCTCACTATCTCTCCCAACAAGACGGGAAACAATCTAAACGGAACATGTCAATTAGGCCAGCTTCTCATGAGGGGGTATGATCAAGAGTTGCGAAATGGTTTGCACTTGCGTCAAGCGTACTTTTATGACGGTGATAAGACATCCGATGAGCATGCAGCGAGTGATGGCAGGATGAGATTGTTCGACTTGTCAAAAGATGATGGACATCAGGGCGGGGGGAGGAAAGCATCAACAACTCCGGTCATTGGTGATCCCACCAAAGAGGTTTACCAGGAACCCAACTTACGCTATCGCGCCGATGACGAGCAGCGTACCCTCATGTCTGGACAGATTCTCCTCCGGGGGCTTTTCGAGCCCGAATTGTTGAATTCGGGTGATGATGAGACTGCTGTCATTCGTCTCCATACCGGAGATTATCACCTAGATCACCTGGCAATAAACCATTACGCTTGTCCAAAGACCGCCGATTTGTACAGAGACGCATATCAAAGTGACGAATACAAGAAATGGATTGAGGAATCAATGGAGGTTAAGACAGTGAAGTCATTTGTGAAGGAACAGCTGGATATGGATGAGATGCCTTTCAGTATGTTAGATTGCATGATGACTACAATTTGCACAGATAGAACCTTGCCTCAGGCATTGAATAACTTTGATGGGTCCCTTGGTCCTACTCCGTGGGAGGAGTCTGTTGAGAGTTCTAGTGACAATGGAGATTTCACTTCCATGTTCGAACGCATAGCCAATTTTGTGAGTAATAATTAGGCAAGGAGTGTGGTTGCTTCTTCCCCTTTTCATGTTCTCATCTTCGCTGCATCCCTTTTCCTTCCGTAAACCACAAAGGCCATCAAAAACTTCACATTTTCATACAAATACAACGACGCTGCCTACCCAAAGCTTGGAATGGGACCTCTATGGAAGGAGATCATGGCCAACATTCTCCCGATTGTTGACTCGGCCAAATATCCATCCTCTGGCACACCGCCACCTAAACTTGCTCTCTTTTCTGGGCACGATACAACATTGATGCCGATACTAGCAACGCTGGGTGACAACGTTTGGTCTGGGACTGAGTGGGCACCCTATGCTAGTATGATGCAAATTGAAATACACGAAATATTGAATTCTGATGAGGGATCCGCCTTCCCTTCTGGGTATGCATTCCGCCTCATCTTCAATGGAAAAGTCTTGACGTCGAAGATGGATGGATGCGCTGCTAATTCAGAGCTATGTGACTCGCAAGTGCTAGTGAAGCAAGTTATGCCGTTTGCCAAATATCAGGAGAGAGACTGTGCATCTACTACCGCGTCGGTAGTACCGCCACCCACTGAAGAAGAAGGTTTGATAACAGAGATGGAATCAGCGACGAAAAATTTGTTCACTGCACCAGGGGGCATGTGGGTTGTCATGTTATTGGTGATATCTTCCATGATTTTAGGCAGCGTTCTGACGTTTTATATGATGAAGCGCCGGATGCGAAACGAATATGGCTATAGGCGAGACGGTTTGGCACCCGGAGACCTGAGTATGAGTGTCCTCGATGATGAAAGTCCGTTTCATACTGAAGATAGTCCGGGTGTTGACTCGGCGGTCGCGGCAAATTATGGGACACATAATGGAGATGAGAAGAAATCTGATGAAAACAACCTCATCTGAATCGGTGTTGAATTTTGAGAGGCGCGTGTGTTATGTAATGCATTATGTTTAGACACTGTACAAAAACCAATTATGAAGATGTTGTTAGCTTTATCATTCATTCTTAGCACGGCGAATGCAGCCGATCATATTCGCAATTCCTGTATTTGAAGAATAATGTTCTTTTGGAAATCGTGGTTCTGAATTTTCCCACAACTTTGTTGGCTGCAAGTGTTCTGTTTTCTCACTGGCAACTACCAACATTAAGCGCTCGACACCAGCATCAAATACGGGATGGAATCCCTGTTGGGCCGCAATCGTGAATGGAGAAGTATCCCCATCGGGATTTTCGTACAAAGGCTGTTCTTGTAGTTGCCGCAACAGTGAATCTGGAAGACCTGCTCGAAGAACTTGCGATGTTGTCATGTCCCTGCAGCTTTCTGATTGTTCTAAAGGAGTCAATCCTGCACCAACTGCGTGTCTTCTTATTCCATCAACATCTCCCACAAACATAGGCACGGGATTCAGTACTTCCATTTGCTCAAAATTCGGCCACGTATTGCATCCAAAGTCCCGGTCAATCGAGGTGATGATGTCTATCCCAACATGGTCGACTTCGCTAGTTCCATTGGCCTTCTTGGAGAGTTTACTCTTTTTCTCACCTGTTAAATCTTTCACAAATGCTGCCACAAGCTTTGTCAAACCACCAACTACTGTTGTATCCAAGCTAGTACAAAAGCGTAGAAGTTCAAATGAAAGAAAATTGTGTGATGCCCTGTTGATCTTCCTCTTGGAAGAAAACGTGGCCACTGCAACAAGTTTGTTCTCCTGTTTCATAGTATGGCTCTTCTTGGGCTTCAAAAACAGACCATAGCCATACTTGGCACCCGTTGCCCCCCATAAATGATTCTCCTCTAAAAAGGCAAGGTATTCTGGCTTAGTTATTCTTTTCACGATTGTTTGACGTCCATAAATCCTCTGCTGGAATAATCCACATTTACTACGCAGTCGTGATGTGACTATCTTTGGTGACCGGTTCCACACATCCTGATGGAGATGAACTATCGTCATTGGCTTTTTTGGCTCGTTCGTGCCGCTACTAGAATAGAGATTGTTTGGATAATGGTTATAAAATGCATTTGTAAGATGTGAATTCGTCCATGCGTAGTTTGCCACAGCTTGGGAAACTGGTAAACCGTGTTGGTATCCTTGATGCATTGTTTGTATTTCTTGCAAGTTGGGAGTTGGACAGAGATTCAATATAAATGAATAAGGTTGCTGATATGAACCATCCGATGATTGATCAGGTGTTCTGCTGCTGATAGTCTCGTTTCTAGCGCCCTCACCCCCACCAACAGCAATAATGAGACGATCGTCCAATAACGCCATCATCTCATTCACTCTATTTGGCAAAGTTGGCGCATTGTCTTTTGTGCTTTGTTCAAAATAAAGTTCAAGCAGTTGGCGTAGCTCTTGTTGTGAAAATTGTTTCCAAGGAATACCGTCCGCATCCAAAAACTGAACAACTTCTTGCACGAAGATTTGTGGTGATAAGTTGCAATTGGTTTCGATAGTGGTATCAAATTCTCTTTCGTTTGATGTGCCACTTAGGGGAAGAGCAAGTTGATGGCACCGTCTTTCCGCATTTTTATATTTTACACGGGGTTGCCAGCACTCAATTCGAGATGATGAACATGATGTAGTTAGCATACACCGCATCGGGCAACGAGTTTTCATTTGTCGATGCATTCGATTTGGTGAAGGCGTCCTTCTAAGCATCGGCATGAACGCTATCGATGACATGGCCGTTGCTGTAGACACTGAGAGCATTGCTGTCATTATGCAAGAAAGTGTCGTCATCTTGGTGGCCCATACATTGCGCCGAATGGCTTTCTTGAGCTGCTTTCAGTTCGATGGCCTACGGGCATGCAAATGGCAGTGAAATACATTTGAGTTTGAGGCGAAGGCGAAAGGCGAATGGCGAATAATGTGATGGCAGGTGATCGGTGATCGGCGGGCGGGCCAATGACAGACGTGTCTGCAACTAACACCATATTTTTTATTATACCCCCTTTGAAGACTGAGCCTCTAGAGCATGCATGCATATCCCCCTTGGGAGTTCTGTTACTGATCTAGTTAGTATTTCCCTCGAAGAAATTTTGCTTGCCCCAGCCAGGTCAGGCCCCCCTGGGTGTAGTTCGACTGTATCTTTTGTTTGATGCCGACACCCTGCCTTATCTTGAAGCATTTTATGGTTCTCATTTTGTTGTGAGTGTTCTCATTGCGTTATTGTTGTCAGGTTGTTGTTGATGCCATCATGCACCTCGTCAGCGAAGCTGATAAAGCCCGAAGCCAAACAAACGAAAGCCACTTCCCATTATTCCTTTTCACAGCTTATATTTCACCTTTATCAATTCTCAGCGATACTATTTAAACCATGACGAAAATCTATGTTGAATCCGTCGAAGACAATCCTCCCCCCGGAGAATCCACGCCTCTCCTGTCGGCGACCCTATCCCTAAGCCATACCGCCGACGATAAAAGGGAAATGTTTCAAAGCTTTCGCCGCCGTTCGCAGGCATCTTCAAGGTTGCTTACATCGCTTCGCGATTTAGAGGGCGCCAAGGATTTGAAGCTTGACGAGGGTCTTCCGATGGCACATCCCGTCGAGGGATTGGCACCGTTGTTCCCGAACGGCGGGATAAAAGCGTTTAATGATCGAGAGCATGTTCCATATAGAGACGCGTCGTTGGTAAAGTCCATTCCAGCATTCCCTCCTTACCGCCGAAAGGCGAGGCATCGCAGCTTCTACCTTTGGTGGACAAATGTGAGTTTTTATTGTGCATACGGGCTGTTGTTTTGTCAACGATTCAGTAATCAGTCTCACAAATATATTATTTCTCTTCAATTAGGAATTCCGTCACTGGTGGAAGAGCTCTCGTCTCCTGGTGCGTCTCGCAGGGCTATATTGTCTCTCCTACGACCCAGCCGTGGCGCCATCTATCCTTGTCCTCGACCCCGCCAAGCGCAAAACGATGAAGAAGCTGCTCAAGTTCTCAAAGCACCTTGGTCAAGGTGGCCCCGTCCGCGAGTTTATCAAAACTGTTAAGCCGTTCACAAGGGGCATGAGGATATTGGTCGGTGGATGGCGTTGGTTCGAGGCAGCTCCCTGCCGCCGTGGAGAGGTGGGAGTGGAGGAAGCAATGGCTTTTGTTGGAAATCGAGTCTCGCGTATGGTGGCTCGAACTGCGACGGATGATTTGGCTTGGTATATCATCTTTCCTTTTCAGAGATACATTTTTAGGCAGGATCTGCTGGAATATCCACGTGCTTTTCATCCTATTATGCTATGTGCTTGCATTGGGGTTTTGCGTGCTGTGTCGCCCTTTGCTGCGTCCTTTCAGGGAAGTAGATTGGGCAGGGTCTTGACTCGGCATTTCTACTCTTCAGCGAAGAACCGATGGATGCCGACACAAAGGATTGGGGATTTAAACCTCAAGAGTGATGACTGCCAGGAAAGGGATGAGGTGAATCAGACTGCCGACCTAGTTATTATTGCACATATTGCAGCGAAGGCTTTGGGAGAAGTGCAAACTAGTTGTGGAGATGGCGGGCAAGATGTGGTTTGTCAAAAGGATGTTATGCTACAGATGGGATTCACACAAGTTGGAGCTGGCAGCGGAGGGTGAGTGGATGATTCTATCGTCCTACTTTATGGTTGTGTTCTGCTTGTTGACAACTCAGGTATTCACTCATGATAAACAGGTACGCTGTCTACCATTATCATTTCCGTTTCCATGAATCGTCACCCATCAAGTCCACTACCATTCTTGTCCATGCTACGCCATATGGACCCTCCATTTGTGAAGTCATGCCTTACTACCTTGTATTGGAGTGGGAGACATCTGAAGATGTTCGAGACAAAAAATGGTCTAATTCATTGGTCAGTCTGGAGTTAGGACCACACAAGTATCAAGGTCCCCAGGTTCTAGAGGGTTATTGCTACCAAGGAGCATTTTTCAGTCCTCATCACTTTGCCGAACTAAAGGAAATGTATGATAAGCAACTCCTGTCGTATGAAGCGGCGTGCAAAAAGTTGCCTATTGTGGCCAAGACTTTTCGTCAAAGTGGTGTACCTAATGATCTTCCAACTCTCAAGAAATTTCTGGAAGCAGGAAAGCGGACTAAGAAGCGTAGGCAAAACACCCGAGAGGTAAGATGCAACTCTTTGTTGATTTTTCTAGCAGGAATTGCAATTGAATTCTAACCTGTAACTGTCTTCCTCGATTACAACCAGTATAATGAGCTTCAGAAGGTAGTAACAAGTTTAGCAAAGGAGATTAAAGGCTTGATGAAAAAGGAAGAGAAGAATAAGGCATCAGGAGAGTGCTTTGCCCCAAAGGGTGTCATATTATATTTTGAGGGATTGGATTGTTCTGGTAAATCTTCGACAGGAGGGCTGGTACAGGCAGCGTTGGAACAGGCTGGATACCAGGTGAGATGGCTGTTGTTTCCTCCAGCAGGAATGTTTAGCCCAGACTTCTAACCTTGACAAATTTGCCCTTGACTACCACAACTGTGCCAGGTTGGAATGCGTCAATATAATAGACCACCCACAGCTGAGCAAAGGTGAGATCATTGTTCTATTTTCATTCGCTTCATTTTTCTCATTAAGAATCTAAGCCAAACATAACTGGATACACTGCCTTGTTTCATAACTTATCACATGTATTTCGTGCTCCAGGGCAAGGCCATGGATGGATCGCTTTGAAATTCCTGGGACAGCAAGTGCTATTGATCTCACTCCAAACACAGGAGATGACAATGAAGGCGATTCCCATCACATTGGACTTGTCTGGGACCGTGGACCAGCTGGAGATTTCGTCTATGGAAATCTCAATGAGCTTCCACTTGCTGAGAAAAAGAAACGCTATGAGGAATTCATTGCATTTGACCAGCAGGTGAGATGTCAGGGAAATATTAGTATTTCACCTTGACTTGAACATCCGTTCTTTTAACATCGAATACTGCCCTGCCTTTTAACAGTGCCGGGAACAAGATATACTATTTTTGAAGCTCCTCTTTGTAACCAATCGTGACTCTATAGCAAAAACATTGGGAAAAAGGCTTGCACAAAAGAAAATGGCAAAAGATCTCACTACATGGCTGCAAGCCTGTCGCGATAGAAGTGGTGACGATAATATTAGCTTTGAAGGGCTTGAGGAGATTACTGCACACATTGATCCGACAGACTTTATTGCATTCAACAATTACGAACGTAACTTGAGGATATTTTCCAACTTTTGTCATAATACTGATTCTCAGCAGAATGCTAACCCTTGGGTTGTAGTAAACACTGGAGACAGGTAAGTCAATGACTTTTATGTATGACCATGCCACTTTTTAGCTGCTGGTCTCACCTTTCATTATAATGGCAGGTACGCTGCAAGAAAAGCACTCTTAAAAGCCTTCCGTTCTCATTTGCATGACTTTGAATCTCGTGGGAAGGGCTGCGCCCCATGCTCCAGGGGTACACTTGTTGCTCCACCACATACTCAAGGAATGGAGATAAATGACATGATGAAGACGAAATTTTCAAGATCTTGGAGACACTCTTTGTTGGCATGGTTGGCATTCATGGGCTTATTGTTGTTGGCATTCGTCTATGCAGAAAATACCAAGTGGGATGATACATGGTTCAAGACACCAAATAAGTATAATATCTCTGCATTGCTTGAAGAAGGTAGCATGGACGATAACCAAGTTATTGACCCTGGAAAGCCCTCAGCAGCAGTTGAAGTGGCCGACACTACTGTAAAGAAGGGGAAAACAAGCAAGAAGAAATCCGATACTGTTGATGACGGCAATGTCAACAAGTTGGTAACCGATGCGCCTCTGGGAGATCAAAAGGCTGCAAAAACTACTAAAGTGCCAAAGGAAGAACAGGCAGAAACTGTCGAACATGGAGAATCAACCAATCTAGGTGATGTTGAGATTTGATTGATTGGTTGAAACCGGAGACTATGGGACAATAGGTTAGGTCGAGCTAGGAAGTTATTCTGCTGGAATACATAATAGCATTCTCCATAAAAGAATAACAATGATGTGTGGTAGTTATTAAACAAGTACTGCATGCAACTCTTTGTAATGAGTGAATCTTGAACATTCTCCGGTTTAAGTCCAGTTTTCTTTCCTTCAGTAGCATCTCTTTCGGCTACCATGAGTCGATCAAAAACCAAATGCTATGACAAAACCGGTGACTCTATTATAAGTTAGCTCGTTGGAATTCCAATGCATCTACAGGTTAGGGATGCCCCTAATCGACCGTGGCAACAAAACAGCGCAATGAATAGGGCCAATCTACCTATCATGAGGCCATTTACTACAATTTCGGGATCGTTTGTTTTTTACCGGGTGGCTAATATTTTTTACCTGAAGATTCCTACACAGTGTTTCTACCAAAGCTACATAAAAGTATGTAAGAATCAAGAGAGTCCTCTAATAAAAATACCCGGTAAAAAAAAGACATCCCGAAATTGTAGTAACACAAGCATCACCGGTGGGCTGATGGCAAAAGCTGATGGGGACAGGAATGCAAGGGAGCTCAAAACTGTGCATGTTCTGTCTCTCGAAATATTGTGTGATCATAATAAAATAAGCATATAAATTTGAACTGCAATAACTGATGTCTCAATCCCAATCAAATAGTGGTGATGGGGATGCATGGTGCTATCAGAGTGCTGTCCCATCCTGGCCCCACCCCATATCAAGTCTCCAATCACTTGC
>JALLBF010000164.1:0-13005 GCA_036939945.1 Thalassiosira sp. AJA248-18
ACCAACGAAGCCGGGAACTTGGAACGCTTCCGGTGAAAACTTTTATTTTTACAACGGAGGGTCTCAAACTCACATCCAGGCTGGAGCCGAAACTCCTGCCCCATAGCCCCGGTTGCTTTGAGCAACCATGACATGGGGTATCCGCAATGGAGTGCCATTGAAATGCTGTCATATCCTGCTTTGATACCCTACCAAGCCTCCAAACACTTGCAGACACAATGGGTGCCCCTGCTTCAACCTCATCACTCCATTCCCATCCCAAAGAAGGAAGGGTGTCAAAAAGTTTGGCTGCAGCCAAAACCCTTGACCAATAGCCGGGTGCCATGACATGGAGTATCTGCATTGGAGTGCAATTGAAATTGAAACGTTGTCATGTCATACTATCCTGCCCCCATGCCATACCAAGCCTCCAAACACTTGCAGACACAATGGTTGCCCCTGCTTCAACCTCATCACTCCATTCCCATCTCAGAGGAGGGTCTCAAATCCAGGCTGAAGCCGAAACCCCTGCCCCATAGCCGGGTGCTTTGAGCTCCCATGACATGGGGTATCTGCATTGGAGTGCCATTGGAATGCTGTCATATCCTGCCCCCATGCCATACCAAGCCTCCAAACACTTGCAGACACAATGGGTGCCCCTGCTTCAACCCCATCACTCCATTCCAATCCCCGCCGAGGAGGGTCTCAAGATTTGGCTGGAGCCGAAACTTCTGCCCCAAAGACGGGTGCTTTGAGCAACCATGACATGGAGTACTAGTACTATCTGCATTGAAGTGCCATTGGAATGCTGTCACATCCTGCTTTGGTACCATACCAACTCCCGCTCCATAGCCGGGTGCTCTGAGCGACCATGACATCGATTTTGTGTATTGGAGAGCCATTGGAATGCTGTCATATCCTGGCCCCATGCCATACCCATACCAAGCATCCAAACACTTGCAGACTGAATTGGTGCCCCTGCTTCAACCCCACAGGAGGGTCTCAATTTTGAGATTCCATGACATTGAGATAACAACTGCCTTAACTGTGGAATGTCGAGAGTGCTGTCGAGCTGAAATTCTACCTCTTTGACGTTCAAAGACTTACCTGCTTGTGGAATTGACTGTTAATAAAGAGAAGTGGCTTAACTAAATTGGACAATGTCAATGATGAACTGGTGTTTATCATTTGGATGCACATCTTGTTTTGACTTTCAAAACGGCTTTCTTCTTTGGGACAACTGATGTCTGCCCATGGCACATGGCACTCTCTGGAGGACTGCACAAGTATCGGTACTTATTAGTCTTTGTTTCAAAGAACAAGAGGAGGGCCCATACTACAGGAAGAGGAGATCCTGGTTGACATGGACTCACATGCAGTGCCACCGGGTAGTGACTTTTGGTTATTAGAAATGGATTTTGGCTCCTCCTATCTACATCCAACCATACATCGTTCGAAACACAATCATACTGGGTATGGGCAATGAAATCTTTACATAACACCAGAAAAAGGACTGCTCTTTTGCAGGGCCAACACGGGTAAGAAGTGCCCGTTACCGGGCTGCCAAATGAAAATGTAGAAATCCGCTCCCACACATTCAAAAAACAAACACAGCAGTTAAGGCACAGATGATAGATGAGCTCTTGCTTCGCGCTGTGCCTCTCCTCTTGATACTGTGTTAGTGCAAATAGAAGGCATTGTAAGCCAGAATAAGGGGGCAAACCGTGCAGGTACAACAGCCTCAAGCTCAAGTACTGCTTGAGATATTATGTCAGACCATCTCAGATTCAGATGATGTTGGGGTTGGGGGTTACGAGTTACGATACACCCTTAACCTCCTCATCCTGGTGGCCCAGTCCGCGCCAAATAGAGTTCTAGTAGTCTTTCAGTGATTATTAATATTGTTCCATTGTTGGACAATAGCAATAGATTGGCCGACGAAGGGAGGATAGGTACTCATATCAATGTGGCAGGGCACAGGACCCTTTTCCCACTGGGCTGTTTTGAGACACCTCTGTCTGACGAAGCTTGTCGCCAGTCGCCAGGACCGCCAACAAAATCAAAAGCGCCAAGAAGAACGCGATGGAAAAATGCACGAGTGCTGAGTGCGTGCTCTCCGTCCATCCTAACTCAACACACCATAATACACCACTCCCCACGATCAATATATCACCCAACCCTTCTCTCTCTTCGCAGGGAATCTGGCTACCATGCTCCGACGGGTGATCCTTTCTCGCCCTACTGCTCGGTCATTCTCCACACCCAACGCTCGATTATGGTTTAGATCACCGCTGCAACGTCCTCTGTCGAAGGCATCGCAAAAGCATCATGTGCACATGCTGCCTTCCTTTTCATGCGTGCACCATGAGAATTTTTTCAATGGTGCACATTGCACACCGAGCCGTTGTTTTTTCTTCGGAAGTAGCGGCAGCAGCAATGATGATAACAATGACGAAGATGGAAAGAAGGGCGACAAGGATAAGAAGAAAGATGACGCCAAGAAAGATGATGCCAAAAAAGATGATGCAGAAGATACCAACAAACCGGATGAAAACGATGCCAGCGAGCCTGCCAACTCCTCTGACGAGTCTGAACCTTCACCTTCATTGAACAATTCCTCCAAATATAAAAAGTCTTCGACAGTATCAGGTCATTCATCTAGTAACGTTTTGCTTCCTGCATCTAGACTTGGGTTTGGAGATCAAGCTCCGCGATATCCACATTTGATGTCATTGCCTGTGATTAGAGGGCCAGTTTTTCCTGGTGTCTTGACTCCTATTACAATTACAGATCAGGTAGGTTGATGATATATACCTTCCTCTTTCATATATGCCATTACTCATGAGATGTCTCAAAACAATGCCATATTATTTTTCATTGCTATCCAACTATACACACACATTTTTGCAAAGAAAACAATCAAAGCTGTAGAGAAAATTCTTTCTGGAGGGTCTGGAGGGTATTTAGGGTTGTTTCTCCGAAAAGATGACCCCGATTTTTCGAAGGGATTGGAGAAGCCAGAGATCATCACCAGCTCCTCAGACCTGTATTCTGTCGGGACATTTGCTCAGATTCAGAGAATGACAAAGATGGGCGATGATGGCATGCATGAAGATGTCCATGCTCATCCTTTCACCGAAAATGGACACGATATTGATGGATCCAACACTGATCATGATCAAAACGATAACCATTCAGCTTCTCTTCTAATCATGCCGCATCGCCGCATCAACCTTCTATCTGTGGACGACATTGGACCTCCAATTGATGTTACTGTCTCTCATTGGGAAAGACTTCAATACACTCGTGGAGAAGACACTTCTCGTGATGATACCATACGTGCACTTTGTCAAGAAGTCTTGAGCACCATTCGTGAGGTGGCAGGGATGAATGCACTATTCAAAGAACAAGTTGTCAATTTGGTACCATCATCGCATTTGTTCGACATGAATGACCCGTATCGTCTGGCAGATTTTGCAGCCTCCTTGAGCAGTGGGGGAGAGGCAGAAGATTTGCAAGCAGTGTTAGAGGAGAAAGACGCCGAGGCTCGGCTTCACAAGGCACTTGTGCTATTGTCAAAGGAAAGGGAGGTTAGTAAGTTGCAGAAAGAAATCAGTGCGAAGGTTGAAGAAAAGATGAGCGAAGCGCAGAGGAAATACTTTTTGACTGAGCAGCTTAAATCAATCAAGAAAGAATTGGGCATGGAAAAAGATGACAAAGAGTCGTTGATTGAGAAATACCGCAAAAAGCTTGCGGAGTATCCTTCCATACCAGAGGAAATCAATGAAATAATTGAGTCAGAGTTAGACAAGCTTTCCACACTGGAGAAGAATTCTTCTGAGTTCAATGTTACAAGGAGCTACTTGGATTGGTTGACTAACATTCCATGGGGCGTCACAACCGAGGAGAACTTCAATATATCAGATGCGCGACGAGTTCTTGACCGCGATCATTATGGAATGGATGAAGTCAAGGAAACTATATTGCAATTCATTGCAGTAGGGAAGCTCAAGGGTTCAGTCCAGGGCAAGATCTTATGCTTGGCAGGGCCTCCTGGGACCGGTAAGACATCTATTGCTGAGAGTGTTGCTGCTGCGTTAGGTCGAAAGTTTTTCCGTTTCAGCGTCGGCGGAATGTCAGATGTCAGCGAGATCAAAGGACACCGTCGAACATATGTCGGAGCCATGCCTGGTAAGATTATTCAATGCCTGAAAAGTACGGGGTCTACCAATCCGCTGGTGTTGATTGATGAAATTGATAAGCTTGGAAGAGACTTCCGTGGTGATCCGGGTAGCGCTCTTTTGGAGGTTCTCGACCCAAGTCAGAACTTTTCGTTTCGAGATCATTTTATAGATGCGCCGGTCGATATAAGCAAGGCTCTTTTCATGTGCACGGCTAATGAAATTGACAACATTCCAGGTCCATTGTTGGATAGAATGGAGGTGATACGATTGTCTGGCTACGATGTACCGGAGAAGTTGGAAATTGCAGAACAATACTTGGTTCCCAAATCCATGGTGAGCAGTGGCTTGATGGTGAAGGAATGCCCAGAGGAAGAGAAGTCGGCTGACAATGATTCTGAAAAAGAGAAGTCGGCTGAGAAAGGTGCCAAGAAAGGAGATACAAATACCGAAAAGTCAGAATATATCGAGCCAGTTTATCGACTTTCAGAGAAGGTCCCAGAATCACTTTCAATCGATAAGAGTGCACTTGAGAGTCTCGTCCGCTGGTATTGCCGCGAGGCTGGAGTCCGAAATTTGCAAAAGAAGATTGACCGGATCACAAGACTTCTCAGTTTACAGGTAGTGGCAGAAGAGGAAGGAGCGCAACTTACAGAGAAGAGTTCTCGCAAATCTGGTTTATGGGAAGTGTCTGCAGATAATTTACATGAATACGTTGGTAAACCCATATTCACAAGCGATCGCATGTACGAGAAAGATCCCCTTCCTCACGGTATTGTCATGGGACTTGCTTGGACTTCTATGGGTGGAACAGCACTATACATTGAGACGCAAGGCATCAAACGCGGGCTAGACCCCGAAGGCAAGCCTCGTGGAGGCGGCACGTTAAAAGTTACTGGTCAATTAGGTGATGTGATGAAAGAGAGCACTCAAATTGCCTACACTGTGGCCCGAGCCCGCCTAGCAGAGATTGCACCAGATAATTCCTTTTTTGATGTAACAGATATTCACATGCATGTTCCTGAAGGAGCGACGCCCAAGGATGGACCCTCTGCAGGAATTACTATGGTGACTGCCATGCTTTCACTTGCTCTTGACCGACCCATTAAAAGTGACCTTGCCATGACGGGTGAAGTGAGGTATGAACAAATATTTTGCGTTGCGCGGTTATTTTTTGTTCCTCCTATTTCTGCTCTGGTATTTTCACATCTAATGCTTCACTTCTGGTTTGACCTCACAGTTTGACAGGTAAAGTTCTGGCTGTTGGAGGCATCAAAGAAAAAGTAATGGCAGCAAGGAGAGCAGGCATCAAGACTATCATCTTCCCAGAAGAATGCCGTCGCGATTTTGACGAACTTCCAGATTATTTGAGGGATGGGCTCAATGTTCACTATGCTACCGATTACTCTCCTAGCGTATTTGACGTTGCATTTGGTGCTAATTGATATGACACGACAAATCAATAGAAACAAGATCTATTTATTAGATCTCAACATGGCACGGTATATTCGAGACAGTGGTAGGTAGAGCTCAATTACCGTGTCTAATACTTATTTGGTTTGTTGGAACTTAACAGATAACACCCATAATGTTTTATGAAGACTCTGGTGTCCTTTTTTTTGACTTACCTAATAAGGACAGTTCAGTTCCATCTAGTACAGGAGATAAGTCCTCCATAATCGAGGCAGCGGGGATATGTTCTGTCAATTAAGTTCAGTTTCATTTATATAAAACGTTCGATGCCAGTGCTCCAGCGAATCTGAATCCAGGCAGGGCTAATGAATTTAATGGGAACATATGGCCAATCATTGATTGAATAGATTATTATTGATTGCAGTTCATTTCCATTTGTACAGCTTCTTCTTCGTAAAATATCCATGCCATCCGACATCCCTCCAGAGAGTGCGGGAAGTGTACATCATACCCAATCAGTACCAAAATATATTCATATTTGAATCCCAACAGATCATAATTCACCAGGCTGATTCATACCATCTTGCTCAAAACCGTGACTTCTTTTCAATATTAACTTCCTTGAGACGTGTCACAGGTTTCATTTCCCCAGTATCAGGATCCTGCATCCACTTGAAATATCCAGCATTGGCTGGTCCACGGTAATCCTCTGATGAATGGGTTGTACATATTAAATAGAGAATGATTATTGTTCAGCATCAAATCGAAGTAAGATCGGAACAGTATTACGTTGTAAACACTTACCAGTGTTATCGGCAACACCCTGCAATTATAAAGTCGCAGAATAAGAAAGGAATGAGTGCAGGAAATCACAAATGGCAGACATGCTGTCCCCACAAACAGCCTGCCCATTTCACTATTACTCACCCTATCTTTCTTTTTGTTCACATCATTCTCCCCATAGAAACTGCTCTTTCGCTTCCCATAATACTGAGCACCGTTCCCCAGACGACGAGATGTAGCATCATCAACAAATGCATCCAATTCTTCAAAAAAATTGCCGAAGAAGCCCTTCTTTTTTGGTTGTTCTTCGTATTCGTCATCAAATGACTCAGCCAGTGCGGATGGGCTGCTGCTACTGGCTCTGCTGCACGAGGTTATTGTTGTTGTTTGCATATTGTTGGAGAATGCTGTGGTTTCCTGGACGAAGGCCACCATGGCGAAGGCCAGAAATGTCGCGCTTGTAATTGCCTTCCACATGGTGCTATTGATTCTGGAGCGTTGGATTCAGAGTATGTTGTCGTTTGTCGATGTTGAATACCTAATGTTATCCTTGCGAGGCTTCGATCGTCGTTGCTTGTGGCAGCGGTCCTTTGTTTTTGGTTATGGTCGGTTGGTGGCGTGTGGCGTGGCGAAATAGAATCTTTTCTTTTTTGGCTGATTTTCGGCGGCATCGCATCTATCGTCGTCATCGTTCGGATGAGTCATCACGTGTGGTTTGTTGAAGAAGATACGAGGGCGACCCCCCCTTCATCCCCCCTCGGCCCCCACCAACAACCAAGAACTCATTACGCAAATAAAAATGCCAACGACAACGACAGAAGATGGCATGCACCTCAAGCTCAAGACATCATCTCTCAACATAATATGATGTTATGATCATTCAACAGCGCAAGCAAAGCGCTTTCTATTCTAGGTATTGATGGTGTATCGTCGTGTATCGTATCTGATTTAGGGGTGCAACCACCTCCGAAGGCGCAACTCTGGTAACGAAGACGAAATTCCAATGGCTGTGACTCCTAAGAAGACATCCAGTCATCGAGATCGATGCCTGGGGTGTCCTTGCCACCAGTTCCAGTCCGATGGCGCTGTTACATCTGCAGTCGATTCAGACGCGCGAATGGAAGCACTGATTGGCTGGCTATCGGGTGCCTTGGTAAAAAGCTACGATGACACTAGTCCATTGACGGCAAAAAAAGCACACCTCTGCCCCAATCGACTTCAGGCATCTATTGTGATCTTAAATGCAATACGCGATGCCTGTCGGTCTTACCTCGAGTCGTCGGCACCATCATCGATCAGCAGTTCATTTACTCCGCCCCAAACTGTTAACAATTTACAACCCAAATTCAACGAAAAAGCTACCTACGAGAATTCTTTCCCATCTTTATCGGGTACGTCTTCGAAGGCAGCCCCAACAATGCTTGTTGGAAGAAAGAAGAGTAAAGGACCGACGAAAAGCAACCAATCTCCTTCCTCTACGTCTATTTCAGCGCCCCCAACAATGCTCGTTGGCAGGAAGAAGAGTAAAGGACCAAACAATCGACAACCATCATCTCTTCTGGGAAATCTCGAGGCAACAAATAATACTTTCAATAAATCATCTCAAACACAGACTGGTGTTTATGCAAAGAAAAATTCGATCACCACGAGCAATCAAAACAATAATGCAGGCAGAGGAGGAATGAATGCTGTTCCCAAAGCAAAGAAGAAAATAAAACCCGTCACAATCTCACTCTCATCTTCATCTGCTACTTCCTTGGGGGGAGGAGCTTTCACACAACTCTCAAATCCCCCAAAATCAGTCCAGCTTCAGGGGAATATATCTTCTCTGCCATCCCAGGATACGTCAGAAATGTCGGGAACAACAAAAGTCAGTGTACCCAAGAACGAAGTTGCAAACAAACCAACCTCAACAGCATTTCAGAAGTTGCCAAAATTGGCCAATGGGTGTGCTTCAGCAAACGAAACTGCGCCGACTGATTCTGCACCAACTATGAAGAATGAAACTGCAGCTACAGTTGGAACACACATTGGTCCGAACAATCTGCAAAAATTGAAGAGACTAGTCAAGATCTATTCAACAATTTTAAGGGCGCATTTGGCTCCCTTCCTTTTGCTGGAGTTGCACCTTCTTGTGAGACTAGTTTCACTGTCGGAGAAAAATGCCACGCACAAAACAAATACGTTGAACAGCACACAACATTTTTTCGACATTCTTCAATCCGAGAAGTCATGCCGTGACTTTGCTGCTCAAACATTGACAGCGTTGGAAGCCTTCATTGCCAACATAGGGCATGAAACAATCAAAATGTTTGTGGCACTTCCAGCAGTACAAACTCAATGTCCAGGGTTGTGCACGGCATTGCAGGATATTATATATGCAGGCAATTCATCATTGATATATGAAACCGACCAGAAAGCACTTGGCTCCAATGCGACCACTCCTCACCTCACACTACCATTTGATCACGCACGTGATTCCCGACACAATTATCGATCAGCAGACTTGGGTAGACTATTCAAAGAGCGGGAGGAATTGCGAGATTCTTTTCTTTACCAGCTTCGTGCCTTCCAGGATGTTCGTGGCAGGCTTATGGAACACGAGCAGGCAGAAAAGCATATTGGATCTATTAGGCATGAATCGAGGGAAATGCTGAAGAATTTGTCCTCTGGAAATACATTATGGTTCGTCAACTTCTTCTGCGATTTGCTCCTTCAGATAGGCCTCGTGCCTGTCAGTGAAACTGACTCTGAGGTTCTGAAGCAAATAGGTGATAAGAAACGGTTGCAGGTGAGTTGTATTTGATTAACTGTCACTAATTCAAGGTAACGCCTTTAATTTATCTTGCTGTGCTCACCGGACCCGGTCCATCTTTGATGAAAGAAACTTCACATGAGATTCACCTCAAAAAGTGGCCAGACAAACAAAAGCAGTCGAAAGCTTCGTATAGATCAGAAGGGACCATCTTCAAATTCAAGCAATGCCATGCCTGAACAGAGTTTCTCGGGGCATCAAGAATTCTTCTCAACATTTTTGAGAGCTGGCGACTCTTATAAGTTCAATGTTCATCTGAAGCGCCGGTTGGCCCAAATAATTACTGAAATGACTGCAGTGAATGAAACCAAGGGATTATGCGACCATATAGCAAAGACTCAAATGCTTGCGAGGTTTCTTGGTCTGCTTGTTTTCAGTCCAAACTGGGATCTTTCTAGTGGTAATGTCACCGATGATTTGAGTCCTGGAAGTATAGATGTCAATCTCCCGCCTATCAACATCAACGAGTATATTGAAGCCGCATGGGAGCGATCACGTTTGGTTGTAGTTATTCCTTGGGTTGTGCAATTTCTTGGCATGATGAAATGGTGTGTATCAAAATCTTGAGTATTCTCTTGTAGATCTTCGCTTTTTGCTGCTCATTTACTGTTTCTGTAAAAAGGGATGATGTGTCTAGAAAGAATCAATATTATATTGATACATTCACTCTTCTTTGGAGTATCAACCACCAGTGCCTTCCATATCAAATGCAACACCACTGTTACAATCGAACAAATATGGTTCTTGTATCTTTCCAGCTTGATACTCTCTTCCATGACGTTGTTGGACTTATTCGTGCCCATAACTTACCCATCTTGGCTCTTCCGACACGAAAGCCTGGCGGCCCAGCAGACACTCCCGGCTTAGTCCCTTTGGATGACCTTGCTCTCTGGCTCAGTAAGCCTTTCTTATTTCCATCGATACCCTACCTCAAAGATTTATGTGAGCTTCTCAAGGATTTAGCACAGAATAATGGAAAATTGGCTATTACCTCCAGCGCCAAAAAAGTACGTCGTAATACACTCAGCAATCTTGGAGGCATGGATTCAAGCCAAAAGTTTGTCTCCCGGATTTCATTTAGTGGTGATAAAAATATGAGCCCGTGGTCAAGCAAGCGTCCTGGGACACCAATCAACAAGGGAGGCATCAAAGATAGGCTTGTTGACTCGTTCTTTCATCAACACAAGGATTTACAGCAGCTATGCGAGATAGTTGTTGATCGTGCTGTCAAGAATTTCTCTGAAACAGTTTCACAGGTATGCATCCCGCCAATATTTAGGAATGGCGCCACCTCATTTGAACAATACTTCAACAAATCTCCTAGCATGTCCCTGGATGAATACATGAAACTGCTCAAGGCTTTGGATTCCAAGGCCAACGAAGAGGCCACAACACTGATGAGTAATAATTTTGACCGGATCATCAAAGGTGCTCTGCATCTGCTTGCTCCACCAGATACAAAGTCCAAGGTCGTAGAAGTAGCGTCATCACTGGCAATTAACCATGCAACCCAAAAGGGAAGGGATACAATTCGTTCAATACTAAGTGCGGAGAAAAAGAAACTCATAGATGAATTCATTCGAAAGGAAAAGAAGGTCAAAGCAGGTGTACCAATTTGTTCAACAAAGAAGAGTCATGCACCACAAATAATGGGGAGCGAGGAGTCAAGCAACTCCAAATTCCGAACTATTGCTGATTTAACTGCATCATTGAAGGAAATTCACGAGTTAGATGATTCTGCTGGTAATAGATTAGACAGCTTGAAACAAGAGAAGGAAAAGGTCATGGGCCACATACAAAAATACTTCATCGGCGCCGAAAATTCCCAGACTTTTGCGGAGTTTGAGCTACAGATCATTTCAATGTTGAAGAACTTCTTCTCCAATCCATCACGGAAATCAATTATCTCTCTTCAAGCAGTTATCGAAGTATCAGAGGTATTGTCTCAGTTGACTAAGTTGGGATATGCAGGTTCATCAAATGAGGAAGTAGAGTCACTGCTCTGCGATACTGACAATATGTTATCATTGATAGATGCAGTGAAGTGGGCGAAGAACACGGGGCATCTTAGCCATGAAACTATCGGTAACTTTTTGTTCATGTTAGTCGAAGGAAATCTTGTCAACTACCGTGCTTTAGAAAAGGCCTTGATAAATTCAGTGAAGGTGAGCGATGACGCAAGACTTGTTTCCAATGTTGTGCTCAACAAACTAGCTTCAAGTAGAGCCGGGAAGATAAACTCGACGGATGGGCTGGTGATAATGGTTCGTCTCCAGAAATTGCTGCTGAGGGAACCTTAGCACTGAGTACAGTGATTATTTTATCCTATACAAAATTATTGCTGCATGATTGCGCCACAAATTATTGTAACATCAACATTCCCAATTCCTAGACATGATATTGCATGATTGTGCCACACATTTAACATCAACATTCCCAGACATGCCATTGCATGCAATAATAATAGTTATCCCTACTATAATTCG
This sequence comes from Thalassiosira sp. AJA248-18, assembly GCA_036939945.1. NCBI lineage: Eukaryota > Bacillariophyta > Thalassiosirophyceae > Thalassiosirales > Thalassiosiraceae > Thalassiosira > Thalassiosira sp. AJA248-18. The sequence goes on from JALLBF010000164.1 coordinate 11,658, forward strand.
TCCTTAGCTATCACATTTCCATTTCCTTCAGCCTGAATCTGAAGCCCATCCCAAATAGATCTCAGTTCCTTTTCCCATGCATTACTATCATCTGTGTACAACTCTGCTTCCTCGACACTAACCTTGCCAGATAATATAAGAGAATGCAACACCTCAAAACGTTTTTTGTATATTACTTCCCAATCCGATTTCGATATCATTTCTAGCGCAATGTCCGTAGCTTCAGCAATGCTATCCTCGTCAAATGCAGTCTTTGAATCCATAACATCATCACCATCCATTGATTTCACTGCACCCATAATTTCCTTCACAGCCAAAGCAATCTCGGGGTCATCTTCACCACCTAACATTTTAACCACTTCCGAGAATGCCTCTTCCATTTCCTCGTCAGACATTAATGCAAACTGTTCCATTACATCCATGAGTTCGTCATCGCTTAGATCAACGAGGGGATGATTTCCATTTTCGTCTTCATTGATGGCAGGTTCATCCTTATTTTCTTTTGACTTTATGCCAAAGGGGCCTGCATTTGCAGTCTGCATTATTGGCGAAAATAGTTGATGGACGTGAAGAATTGTAAGTAGAGGTAAGCAGGTGACATATCATTGTCATTCAAGTGTATATGCACCCGCGGTATTCACGCAATCATGCATGATAGAGCCCAAACAGAATCGTTCAAAAACTCCACAAAGCCAGGCGAAAAGCGTCACATCAATGTCACTTCACCCCAAGATAAGATTTTACATACCCAAAAAAGAAATGAGCATAACAGAAAGGATGTTATGAACGGGTAAAGAAACATTATGCTGATTTAATGAGAGCATCCATTGAGATCTATTGAGATCCTTGCCACGAGAGGGGAGAGCACTCGTTAATTGCATGCGTGGATGGGGTGATAGAGAAGATGCCATCTTGACATCTCCCGCCATAAGTAATACTGCTAGTGTGTCTGTACGCCGTCAACTGCGACCATCAACTTGCCACCAACAACCAACACCACATAAACATAAAAATAAAACATCTAACATAACATAAACATAAAAGCTCTACACCATGGCGGACCTTGACGCCCTCTTTGGGGCCTTTGACGGCGAAGACGAAAACAACGACAGTGGTGCTGAAGAATTAGCAACGGCACATAATGAGGATTCTACCGAAAAGCAGAAGGTAGGCGACGACGCACAAGAGAGCGACAGCGAAACAACAGAGCAACATTTGAAGAAGAAGAAAAAGACGGACAAAGATGAGGATGAGGATATGGATGACGACGGTGGCGACGAGGCAAAGAAGAAATCAAATGACAATAAAGTGGGAGACTCGTCACAATCATCTGGAAACAAGGCAAAGG
>JALLBF010000165.1:0-13273 GCA_036939945.1 Thalassiosira sp. AJA248-18
GGTTCATGGGGCAGCTTTGCAAAGCATTCCCAAGTCTCTGGGACCAAGGGAGCCATCACTACTCACCAATATAGGGTGTTGGGAATGGGGCCTCTCTGTGGTGGGTGTGGGGCCGCTGGGCTGCGATGCGGTAACACTTTACAGCATCACATATGTGTACTTGGAAACGGAAGCAACCACGTTGCCATGAAGGTTTGAGTCTTCCTTTTCTGTCATCATTATTCTTTATTCTCCTTTTATTTTGTTGTTGTCACAAAAGTGGAATTGAAGAGAGCCTAGCTTTCATGTCTTTCATTGTTTTCCTTATTTCTCTGACCTTTGTGTTGCAGTTGTTCATAGCGGGTTCAAGAAGCTTTCCCCCCTTCTAGATTGACTTGCCTGCTGCACATGCATGCAAATCATTATTTATATCTTCTATCTCAATGTGAGGCACTCTATAACGTATAATAAATATCCTAAGGTCCTGCGTCCTGCAGGTGGGTTGGAGTCATATCAATCACACATTGCATCTTCTTGGATATTTGAAAATTTTGAGACCAGATCAATAACCATTGAGGTATTATTACTTTAGCTTCGGGGTAGGTGCTTGCCAGGAATGACCGGAGAAGTGATCCCACGGTTCTGGAGGAGGCAGAGAGTGCTGGTGACGCAGTGGTGCTTTGAGCAGGGCCCATACATTCTTGGGGTGGCTGTTTTTTTCTCAATGAAGGTGAGTGGCTTGTTGATCTTGTGGCCAAAGTCGGGAGAGGGAGCCACGGAATAGCACGGGTCCTTAGCTGTCAAGAGGATCAGTGACAGATGGTATGCTGATAGTAGTCCAATGGCAAGGAGGTTCTGGATGTTGCTTTCCTTTGTGTGTACTTACTAGCCTTACCAGGTTGAATAAAAGGAGTCAGGCATGATGCACAATTTGGCACAATATTCATGACTACATGTTAAATGTATCTCTTCCACTTTTGAAATTCACTGGGCACTGGCCGTCATAAACACAAGATGGAGAGTAAAATGAACGGTCAATAAAATGCTTCTCATATTGATTGTGCTCTAATTTCCAACCCTTTGCCTGAGTGAATGTGTTGTCATGAATTTGTGGTTGGTAAGCTGCACCGATGTCATTGTTGGCCGAGTCTGAATCTGCCTTCCACCCAAATGCATCACTCTCATTGTTGTATTGCCGGACAAGTGACAGGAGGTCTGCACCATCTAATTCCCCTTCAAAAGTCTTGACGGCGCCACTTGTATCAAGATAATCATCTGTAAGGCGGCTCACTGCAACAAACTTTGCTCGCCGGTGTTCCATCACTATTTCTGGTCCTATTCGTTTATCAGGAAGTGTAGGATGAATTGGATTGTCAACAATGTTGGAACAGTCTCCTCGATCTGGCTGTTCTCGAGAGGGAAGGTTTGGGTCAAATGTTTGCATGTCATCATTTATTTTTCGTTTGCCACATTTCCCGGCTTCGTAGTTTGCCTTCCAAGTTTGCCCTTTCACTTCAGGAACAGAATCAGAGATCCATGCATTGTTCAACGGATCATTAGGATCCAAAAACCTGCTTTGAATGCCATTTTTACTGTTACTGTAGGTTGGATTACCTTGCCCAATCACACGCTTATACTCAAATGGGTCCTGGCACACTTCACCATCAAAGTTGAGGTTGTCTTTTCCATATTGCACCTCTCTCTCTTGACGAGTCACGCGATTGACACAAATTACTTTCCAAGGCTTATCCTCAGTTCTCCAACGTTGCAAGTAGATATCGTGATAGTCATCATAGCCTGGCTCGTACTCAGCCCGGTGAAAGCTGAGTGGAAAGTTTGTGCTTCCATCAGCATTCTTAACGCTTTCCCAAGTTGGTTGCATGACCGCCTTTAAATGAAGGGAGGAGAAAATCAATTAAATCTCAGCTATGAGAGAGACTGAAGAGCAAAAATGTCAGTATTCAATGTCATTATACCAAACTTACCGCCGGAAGAACATACTCCACAGTATCGTAGTACGTTCGAAACAAGTAGGCAGCGCCATCATCATCTTGAAAGAGAGTTTGGTCGTGGGTTTGGTTACCGTCAGGATACAGAGAACGCACAAAGTCAAATGGCCCGCTAGGATAATTGCTCACAGCAACTCCAGCTAATCCCAGCTCATGGATGCCATTATCGATTATCATCCACATTACATATTGTTGTGTTGAGTTGTTGTACAAGACCTTGGGTTTTTCTACATGCAGAGGGACACTCGCTGGACCTTCGACCATGTCAGTTAAATTGGCATAGTGGAGCATTGCGCCTTCATTTCTCCAAGTCACAAAGTCTTTCGTAGAGCATGCCATCACGGCGCCCGACACTTCTCTTGGGTCATGAAAATGATCGTGTTCTCCATACCACATGAACGTGTCTGGATTCATTCCAAATTCAGTGCCTGGCGTTCCCTTCTTTTCTCTAGGCAAACGGAGCAAGGATCCTGCAAGAATCTCCCCCCTCTTGTGAATCCTATCGCCATCATTAGAGCGGAATTTCACATCTGATGTAAATTCTTTCTCTCCTTGGCCATCAAAAGGGACTACAAATCTGTCCTCCTTTCGCTGATACACTGGCCTCCTAGAAACATGGGAGTCGTGGCGTTGCATGGGTCGAAGTGAGCTGTATTCTCCAATATCTCCCGCCTTCCATCCTCTTTCCAATGGTCGATCCATCTGCTGAAAACTGCCATCCGATAGTACAACTGGACAATGAAACCCCACCGTCGTGTCTTCTCCGACATAGATCTCATCGAACCAGACACTGCCTCCCTCATAGTAATTATTTAACGAAATTGCGCGAACACTGTTTCCCTTGAAAGGCATTCTCAGAACTAAACGAATATCATCAACATAAACATCGTGGGTGTGGCCTTTCCAGTCAAATCGTATATCAACCTTGGTCCAGTCGTTTCTCTGGACAGAGGTTTTTATGGTACTTAGCTGCTTGATGTGCTCATCGTCAAATGGCACTCCAATATAATTCACTCCATGCCGAATTTCTTTTCCAATAATGATGCCTACAGTAGCAGTATAATCAACATCAGCTTTGGCCTTGCTTGTCAAGTAAGACCATCTTGATTCCCTCAATTCAAAGGCGGCATCCCATCCTAGCTTTGACGAGTTTTCTACACGAAAAAAGAAGGACACCCGACTTGGGCGCACCGATGCTCCCAAGTCATACTCAGGCCCACTCTGTGTCGAGAACATAAGGTTTCGTGGGTTGAACGGAGGGCGCATTGCCCTTGGTCTTAGATGCAGCGAACTCCTTGTTCCTGCAGCACCAACGGTATGATCTACTATCAGCTCAGTGTCTAATGCTGATTCAACCAAGAGAGTCCCATCCTCACCTGTGCAATTTCGTGGTTCGCCAGTTATGCTGCAAGTACCCCCGTCCAAGGATATAGTTCCACCTGACACTACACTTTGGCCACCCTTGATTGCTATTCTCCCTCCAGACCCTGCCCCGCCATGACCTCCAAACGAGACAGCTTTATTTGATTTCTTATGACCACCAGCACCACCATGAACTGAAAGCTTCGCACCAGTTGAAATTTGGACGACGTGTCCAGCAGCAAGAAGTATTGTCCCTCCAGAGCCGCCTCCACCTGCTGACACGTAGCCATTTGATCCTGACTCGCCGTCGAACAAAAGCTCGGCATTGGAACCAATGGAGATATCGTTGCTGGCGACTATTTCGATAGCTCCGCCACCACTTCCGCCTCGGCCGCGAGGATCCTTGAAAACTCCCAGCTGAAATGGCTGTTTGACACCAACACCACCGCCACTTCCGCCATACAAGTTGGAAATCCTATCATCGCCGTAAACTTTCCCTGCCGGCAAGCTTCCGAATCCATCACCTCCTTTCCCGCCGTATCCTGCTCCTGCACCACCAAAAGCGAGAGAAAACGGCTTTTTGCCGACAATACTTTTCATCTCACGATTGTGGCTTTTCGCGTGTCCCATTTCAATTTGAACCGTTGGACATTGTGAATCGACACAGCCCGTCAAGTAGTTCAATGCTGTCATGTTTGCGATATCACCTTCATTGTCGAATTCCATTGATGTTGGCGAGAAAGGAGAGTTATTTCCGACTTGTGTTGTGAGAGTGAGGGTCCAGGTATAGCCTCCGGATCGGCCACCACCATTGTCACAGAAGCCGTCATTACAGTTCCCTGTTGGGTCATTGCGTAAGACGTGTGCCGTTGACAGATAATTGATATCTTGCAGCAGAATTTCTTCAAGCTCCGAAGCTGTTGCATCATGTCTAATGAGACGTGTTCTGATGCCAAGAAATTGAAGAGCAAACTTTCCTCCAATGCTATTTCCATGCACCACTGTCTCGATTTCAACCTTTGCACCTTTTGACACCAAGTGATTGGTTGCACTGAGCCGGGTAGAATCTTTGCCGATATTACCCACAGCACTGGCAAATACTATGTTCCATCGATAACCACCGCTGCTCCCAAATGTCTCTCTAGTAACATCAACGCGTCCGATTCCTGCGTTATGGTCCTCCTGGGTTCGATCGAACCTGCTCAGTTGATTTCGTTTAACAGGATTGAGCGAGTCCTCCATCTTCCTTTTGAGGTCGCTAGCTGTAATATCATGCGGGAGGAGAGGGGTCGTGTAACCGTTATAGCGCAAACGCATCCCACCGCTCAACGTTTGACCTCGATCTGCGCTGGTCGTCACAGATATTATCTCATTGACAATGGGAGCGCTTGTTTGAATTGTCAATAGGTACACTCGAGTCGATGGAGATCCTGGTCCATTTGCGTTATTGCTCTTGATTCCTGTTGCCAACTCGCTGATGGGTTGGTCTCCGGGACAGCAAGTCTTACTTCCTTTGCACACGTCTAAAAATTCTCTTGAGCCAACTTCTTCGTTGCAGACCCTAACGAGGCGCTCGTTTGGACGACGTGCCACTGAAAAACCACCAGGAAATCCACCGAGTGTGCCAGGTATGGCATGCAACGTAGTGTTGATACGTGTCGATGATCTTGAAACAAGAGCCATCGCCCTCTGTCCAGTCAGCGTGACATTGACGTGTTCATCAATATCAATAGAGTCAAATGCCCACAGAGCGACCTCAGTGCCATCTGGCGTCGTGGTGATGACACCTGTTGCATTCACTGCACCTCTTAAACTAGCATCACTTGTATTGAAGATTAAGTTGCATTCGGTATTTGTGCATTGGCTTTGAGTCAGCGCTGCCAAGACTTCTTTTTCGGCTGAGATTGTATCAGTGTAGTTGGTGATATTCTCGATGATCTCCTCTCGAAATCTCAACTTGGGGTCGCCTGTAATGCCATGTTGAAACTCTCGATCCATCCACAATACTAACGATTCGTAATATTCGACCAGTTCCCTCTGATGTGCGATATCTAGATCCATCGACTTTTTGTTCAGGACCAACCCATTATTCCATGTCCCTCCAAAAGTTGGAACATTCGGCCCTAAAGCCTCAAAGTCGAATGGGGACCAATGAGCACCTACAGGTTTCTGATTGATTTCCTCTGATATTGACGCTGGCAAACAAAGATCAATGCTACCACCACGACAACTTTGTTCCCAACCACGGATTCCTCGTCTCCAATCCTCAAAGTCTAAAAACAGTGGCACTTCAATATGTTCTCCATTGTGATATTGTTGAAACGTATGAAGGCTTTGAGCCGATGATTGGTTATACCAACTCCAAGCTCGAGGACATCTATGTGTTGCTTTGCATCTCTCATACGCATCACTTGATGTTGATGGAATTGGTTGTGACAGATATTTGCTGAATTGACGTGACTTCTTTGAGAGGCCGGATATGCTGAAGGTTGGATCTACTTTGAATGAGACATTTCCAGAGTAGAGGAGCGATTGGGAATCTGGTATTTGCCTCACGAGCTCTGACACTTTTGACTGAACCCATGCATCATCTTGACCACTGCTATCCATCGAGACCTCCGGTACAAGGCGGAAAGATACAATAACTGATTGTCTATCCGCTTCTTTGACAAAGAGTACAACGAATTGCCCAGATTCCAGTTCGAGTGCCAATTCGATATCATTTATAAGTTCCCTTTCAAATGAACAGTATGGGCTGCTGGAATGAGTTGGATCGATGCATGTCTGTAAGGCTCCGTTGTTCAAATATCTTCCATGCTCAGAGTTGACAACATGATCTTCGCCTACAATTGATATTGAATACATGAGTTTGAGAGAATAATCCCACTGCAAAGCCACCAATCCATACAATGCATCTGTTGTGTGTGTAACATCCCCAAGGTACAATGTTGAAGTAGGCTCTTGTATTAGTTTGGTGAGAGTGGCGACTGCGCTCGCATCAGCTGGGAAAAGGCGAAATGTGATGAAAACGCTCTCAGAATCCCAGTAATTCTCTGTCCCTTCAGGAAATACACCGATGACATATATACGGCATGGGCTGGTGACGAGAGCCGACGCAATATCAAGTACGAACTGAGTTTCGAAGCTTTGCCGCGATATTGTAGATCCAAAATACTTGTCAAGTATGAGATGCCTTCCTGGACCATCATCGATGGGAAACCCAACCCTCAGACGAAGGTCGACAAAATTTTGGCCATAAAAGTCGTGGCATGTCTCCCAAGAAGAGCAATTGTCTTCGCACCAGTCATCAAAGTAGGGTGGCGTTGTCGTTATTCCTGGGGTTGGTGCAGCAGCTGACGAGATTGACGCCCCGAGCAGCAATAGAAGCGAGAGTAATCTCATCTCTGTGGAGACACCATTCAAAAGATCGTCGGACTGCCACAATCTTCATCTCATGTCGGGCTGAAAACTCGATTGGGTAAAAACGAGCTAATATTTTGAAATTCGAAACCCAATCTCTCCCGGACAGAAAAGGTCTCAGAAATCATGAGTGATCGAAGTCACATCAACTTGATCAATGCATCTACTCACTCATGGAGCCGTTCTTGATCAATGCATCTACTGGATCTGCAAGTGCAGGATACCAGAAGAGGATCTATCAAAGGTGAGTAGGCTTGAAGTTGCTAGATTATGACAGCAAAAGATTACGCGCTGAAATCGTCGAGTAATTCTGCCCATCTTTGTTTATGTGCTAGAGACGGAGAGGCAAAGATTGAACACGATTTCGCAAATCTTGACCTGGCAAATGCCACGAAAAAAAGAACTACTACTCTCAGGAGAAGATATCGAAGCCGTGGCACATCAAAACCAGAACCGGAGCCAGAAGAGAGCAAGCACGATGATTCGTGCTCTCCACGCGATAAGACCGCCCAAGAGTCGAAGGAGCAGCTCGATGAAACCCCAATCAAGCCACCGCGTCATCCGGTGCCTTCAGCACAGCCGAATATCGATACATCGAACAAGGCGGTAATGGAGACAAAGACTCAGCATCGCCCGATTACGCACCACTCTAACCACATTCGAAAACCCGATGAGAAGATCCGAGAGAAGTTCAAGGATAGACTTCGAAGTGTAGCCGACGGGATACCAGAAGTTCATTTCATTGGTGAGGTGACGGAAGGGGTTGGATTCAAAAAAGACACATTTGTTTCTTGCAAGTGGTGAGTTTTATGTATGAGTCCAAAATGCAACTGAAATATGACTTTGTGATTCTTTTACTCAAAACCCAATCTCATTCTCTATCATACGCCACTGCAGGTATCTTGAGTGGGGCAAGTCATGGTCCATCCTGGCGGGTGAAGAGACCAGCCAAACACAATACTCTGCACCAGATGATGCTGTGCATATTTGGAATCATCCCATAGATGTCCACTTTGCAACTGCCAGCATGCAAGGGTGGCCGCGAATCATCATGCAAATTAGCGAGTTGGACGAGTATGGAAGGTCAATATTGTCAGGGTATGGTTTCGCTCATTTGCCGACTAATCCGGGTGAGCCGATTTGTTACACCTCTCTGCCATTTTGGGTAAATTTACTTACCCAGTGTTTCGTATCACCCACTTTATCCACGCTTTATCAGGATACCACGAGTTAGAGATTCGTTGCTGGCGACCCAGTGGATCAAAGATAGAAGAACTACAGTCGTTTTTCCTTGGAACATCGCCATGTCTAGTGGACGAGAATGTAATATTTGGGAAGGCGTGGGAGTCTAGATCTCAATTGGTTACCACTTCTTCTGGAATTGTAAGTGCCACGCATGAACAAGCCGAAAATAAGAACTTGACTCTAAACGTGTTTTATCTTTGTTGCATTTATCATAGGTGAGAATGAACGTGAATGTACTCCTCCGCTTTTTTGACGAGCAAAACATAGTTTGATGTCGAGTAAGAGACGGAAATGAAAATAACACACGAGATTGTATTCGATGGTTTGCAATCATATTTGCTTTTAGAACTGGTTAGAATTCGTGTTAAATTTCAATTAGTGTGCAACATAATAACTGAAGAATTACCAGGAGCAGGAGTTGCGTCAAAATCATCCGCTGTATTTCATGTGCCGACAGAGGTGACAGTATGCACATCCGAAGTCCATCCGAGGCGGATCCGTACTCTCGCAGCATGAAATCAAATGAATTAACAGATGACCCATTCTAACGTAAGTGATACTTAATGTTAGAAGAGTCTGTACATGATCATGTCGCTTCAAGAGATTACTGGCAAAATTGATTATTTGTGAGCCCTGATAAGAGATAGGACAACCACAAAATCATCATGCCGCAACGTCAAATTTGTAATCCCCCTGAAATTCCATCTCATCCTCATCAAACCCCACCGTCGGAAAGGAGGATGCAAATTCACTCACTTCCTTCCTCAGCTGAACCAACTCTGGATCCACACTCGGTCCCACAGCACACATTTCCCTAAATCCCTTCATTTTCTTCCCCTGATCAGTACCCTTCAACTTCAATGCAATGTTTACCGCCCTATCGAAATATTCCGCAACCTTTGCAAAGTCCTCCTCCCCAAAGCCTCGAGACGTCAATGCGGGAGTTCCCATGCGAATACCTCCAGGATTCAACGCGGACGTATCCCCCGGAACTGTATTCTTATTGCTGGCAATGCATGCCAGTTCGAGGATACGTTCAACGCGTGCTCCGTCAATGCCCTTCGAGGATTTGACATTCACAAGCACGAGATGATTGTCGGTACCGCCGCTGACAATATCATATCCCATAGTTTGCAATTCGGACGACAGCCGCGCACAATTCTTAAGCACCTGTTTCTGATACTCTGCAAACTCAGGAGTGTTTGCCTGCTTCAACGCCACCGACAACGCACCAATGGTGTGATTGTGCGGCCCACCCTGCAACCCCGGGAATACCGCAAAGTTAATCTTCTCCTCAATATCGTACATGATGGGAGCTCCCTTCTTCGTCACGCCGCGTTGTCCTTTTCGATAAAAGATCATGGCACCCCGGGGCCCGCGCAATGATTTGTGCGTTGTGGTGGTCACCACATCCGCCCAGGGGAAGCATGATGGTATGACCTCGGCGGCGACCAGTCCGGAGATGTGCGCCATGTCCGCCAGTACGTACGCACCGACCTTATCGGCAATTTGACGAATGCGTTCATAATCGATCAATCGAGAATATGCCGAGGCACCCGCCACGATTAACTTTGGACGGAATAACTCTGCGCTGCGTTCCATTTGGTCGTAGTCGATGTGTCCAGTTTCCTCGTTGAGGCGGTAGGGCATGGATTCGAAGTAGCGGGAGACCATGGATATTTTTTTGGTGGGTGTTTGGAAGCCGTGGGAGAGATGTCCGCCGTGGGGGAGGTCGAGGGAGAGGATGCGATCGTGTGTTTCGAGGAGGGCAGTGTACGCCTATGATATGTCATGATATGTTGCAGTGTGGAGTAAATTGTGCGTATGAATGGAGGTTGGTTGTGTTTTTATAGGAGTGAAAAGTTGAAAAGCCAAGGCGACGTAATCAATTGATGCATATAGAAGTAATAAAAGAATATCAGTCGATCGAAAAGCTTTGATACAAACATTGGCAAGTGGAACTCTGATTGAGATAGAAGATAGAGGCTCCAAGAAGTGGAAAAGCCAATATCCGTGCAGCCAGGATTTCCCACCCGCACAACCAAGATTTGGATTTTTTGCCTCCATTTTCGGAAAAATGCAAACAGCAACCAATACCAACCATCAACACAAACAATAAAACACCAAGCACGATACCCACCTGAAAATTCGCCGGACTTCCACTCAAACTCTGCACATTCACACCCCACTCCTCCTCACTCAAATGAAAAGTCTCCAAAGCCCGCTTCTGACAAAGCATTTCCACCTGATCGATATTTTCATTCCCCCCATAATATCGTGCCCCGGGATATCCCTCGCTGTACTTGTTACTGAGGACGGAGCCCAGGGCGTCGAGTACTGCACGGGATGTAAAGTTTTCGGATGCGATTAGGACGAGGGAGGAGCGTTGTCGTGCCTTTTCTTGTTCGATGAGGCGGTAGAGGGTTGGGTCGGCTTCGGGGAGGCGTTGGTTGAGGCTTGCGCCGGCGGAAGAGGAGGACGAGGAGCGGAGTAGCGTGGTGGTGGCGGTGGTGGCGCCGCGAGATGATGGGTTGGACGCCATGGTCCCGGCTCGGCGCAAGGCCGGGGCGAGTGAGGCTCGGAGGGACATCATATTATTTTGGAGGGGTGAAGTGCTGGATTAATGGCTGGGTAGAGGGTGCGATTGCACGAATGGAAGGGAGGGCTCGGGTTGTCCGGGATGTGATGAGTGCGGCGGCGGAAATAATGTTGGCCAAACCCTGCCAAAACCAGTTAAGATTTTTATTCTCATGGGCAAAAGATATTCATATGGTCACGTGCTTCCCGCTAAATATAGTACTGATTCCTTTCGATAAATATATAAAAAATCTTGTCGACGTCAGCAGAGTTCTCTGCTGACGTCAAAGATTCTTGGATCATTTTTTGTTCTGCGAGTAAACATACATATGCAGCAAGACTCTAGCAAGAGCTATTACACCCTCTAATGCGTTTCAAGTTTCAAGTGCTAGAGAGAAACACTTTGTCATTCGACGAGTATGGGAGTACCCGTTTGAGCTGCGCGAGCCAGTCAAAATATTGGAGATACCCCACAATATCCCAAGATGATATGTTATAAATATTTTTCCTACCGAGATATGAAGATACAAGAATCTTAACCGGGTAGAAAACAAGAACAAACAATGCTTCATCCAAACGATCGTTTCTTCTTATCATCCACCCTGAACAAGGGAGAATCGACACATTCAGGTTAGAAGGCGATGCTGTGACTTGTTCAGGTGGTAATGAGATATGTCATTTGCATATGCCACAACGGTTGTCGCTTGATAACCACGTTCTTTGTGCCTGGATTTTCACCTGGCGAGAGGGGATGCTGAATTCAAGCTTTTATTTGCTGTGATATGTCAGCATTCTGCCGAGGATTGAAGCAGGACTCTTTTATTGTGTAGTACTGCCAATAGGCTGGCACAATATTGATGAGGTACTGATTCTTTCTGCGAAGATAACGTCCGTGCATGCGAGCGATGCATGCAGTGCTTGGGATACGACGGCAGCAAAAGTTTTACGAACAAGAATTGACGATGCTCGTGCTACTCTTCTGATAATTTTTCAGTTTGGAAATGCCCACCATTGAAGAAGAGCAAGATTAGACTGTATATTGTATGTTCGTTTTACGATAGTATTGAAGAACCGGTGATCGAAGACTTATGGAAGAGCTATCCGTGATTATCCCTCAGACGGGATACAATTCAAGGAGGCAAATTACTGTCTATTCGCTGTACTCTGTCTGAAACGGGAAAGATACAAATGCAGAAGACGTATTTTGACGATATTTCTTTTGGTTGACCGTTCATGCAAAGGTACTCTCTTTTGAGATACATGGCCTGACTCAAGATAAAGTAAACAGTCTTTGTTTGCAGGGCTACCACCAGATTCCATTCCCGCGGTTCATCCCGCGTATGTACTCTTATCACTGACAGATACGTCAAGAATGTTGATTCTCCATCATTTGTAAAATTCTGGTGATGAGTTTTCATTTTGGATTGATTGACGGATTTTAGCTAGGACCCTTTGTTCGTGGGTGACTCTCTATCGAATTCTAAATATCAGTTTTCTCCCCTCAACTAGATCTCACTTGGTTGCCACTTCTTCTGGAATTGTAAGGGCAACGGAAGGAACAAGCCGAAAATAAGAACTCAACTCTTAACGTGATTTTATCTTTGTATTTATCATAGGTGAGAATGAACGTGAAAGTACTCCTCTGCCTTTTCGACGAGCATAACATAGTTTGATATCGAGTAAGAGAAGGAAATGAAAATGACACAAGCTCGTTCTGCCAATGACATAAGAAGTTGATTTGCAATCATATTTGATTTTAGAACTGGTTAGAAATGTGTGTGAATTCGCGTTAAATTATGTACTACCTAGTCCCTCGTGGACAATGTAGAGAGGAGTCGCGACAAAAACATCCGTTGTGTATTCAACAGAGGTGACAGTATAGGTAAATCCGAAGTTGGAGGCGGCTTGATACCCATCCTGCGAGTGGCACTATGCAAGGAATCAATGAATTAACATATGCAAAATTTATCATAACAAGAGCCTTGTCCTCGTCTCCTCGTTAAAATTGCGGAGGATGTTGTGTGGACTGCTGATCGGTGTACACAGAGAAAGGATGTTCAGGCTTTGTCTGTGTTAAGAAGGTATTGTCATTCCCCAATTGAAGAAAATTGTCGAAGACCGAAGCTGTTGAATGAGATATTGGGTTCGATGGATGGCTGAGGTTCGATTGTGAAGAATCATGACCGTGTTCGTTGTCATTAATTTGATACGTAGGCTGATATGCAGCCACCATGGCTGTTTCTACTGCTGATAAGCTCGGGGCAGTAGCCAAGTTATCATTAATTGAAACATCTCGAGCTGAAGGCAGATATGAATGGTGTGTGTTTCTCACGAAGTTTTGACCCGGACGAAAAGGCTGATTGCATTCATTTGCATTGGGCGCTTCAGCCGTTGCAGAACTTGATGATCTCAACAATTGAGATGAAGGAACTTCGGCTGCCAAGTGCGTCCTTGCTGTGGTTGACATTATTGATGAGCTCGAGGCAGGGGCCAAAGTAGCATGACTTGAATTATCTTGAGCTGAAGGCAATGATAGACTTTGTGAGTTTCCCATTATACTTGGCATTTGATGAAAAGGTTGACTTGCATACATTAGGGCATGGTGTGATTCTGTCGTGTTAGCTGTTGAAGATCCCAGCACTTGCGATGAAGGACCTTGAGCTGCAAAGGACTTTATTGCT
>JALLBF010000166.1:0-12868 GCA_036939945.1 Thalassiosira sp. AJA248-18
GGTACACCACAATCTGTTGGGGTACCGGCTTGGATACCGCCCCCATTGTGGTGTCAAGCCGTGCTGTTAACCACGCGCTCAGCGCCTGGGTATCACCAAACAAATCCCCCAAAAACATCTCCGAACAACTTCGCGCTTTGTCGTCGACATGCGCTGACGAAGCGACTCGCGCCCAGAGCAGACTATACGTCAATACTTTTGGGCGCTTGGCCGGATCTGGTCCGCCCAAGACTCGAATCACCTCATCATGGTACTCCATTGGGGTACGTGGCGTCTCCGTGACCCACTTGACCATTCCCCTTGGCACCAATAATAGCGCGCCCAAGCACTCTGTGCTAAGGCTATCATCTTTTTCTGTGACATACCATTTGTTTCTGTTTTCAGCGGTGGTATAAAAAATTTTGAAGGCCGACTCAGATACCGCAATGTCTTTGTACACCTTCCATGTGAACAAGTCATCTGACAAAATAACCGCTCGCGGGTCGCGAGACAGAACTCTGTCTCCCACGAAGCCCACAATTTTTCCATCCGCAGGTGACGTGGAATACATGTCCCCTCCATACCGCTGTGCGGAGTGGATAGGACGAAGATACCCCCCTACAACGCCCACGAATACACTGAGCTGGGAATTTCCCAAAACCGCTTTGTCCCTCAATTGCGTCACCATGGCCATTTTCTTGGTCGAATCCGTCTCCTCAAAAATATCATTTTGCATTTTCAGTTCCATCAACATCTGGTCCGGCTCAAAGATGGATGTGCCACCAGTCTTCGCAAGCGCTGTGGCCAGATTATCTCCACCTCCCGTGACTGGCGCCCCCGCCGTCGCTGCAGGTGTGGCGAACACCTGTGGCGCCCCATTGTTTGGGGGTGCGCCCGGAGGCGAAGGCGTAGCGAAATTCATCTGACGATTTACTACTGGCGTTGACATGATACTGGTATCGCTGGTATCCTAATTTTTTGTCTGAGACCTCTGGAAATATTTAATTACTAAGGAGAATCTATTCCCAAAGCATTAAACTACAATCAACTACTATCGAAAACCACTACAACAGGTGCATTGAAGGTCGATGCAGCGAACAACCAAAGGATAATGAGCAATCGCCTGCTAGCTGCAAAGCTAGTAGACTCTTGTCATTGGTACTTTGGCTGATCCCAGAGACGTGGCGGCAACACCACCAAATAATTGGTTGGTTTTGCCGCCAGATCGAGAAAAGAGATCGCTAATCGGTCGCTCGTCGCTACATCCATCGCCACAAACCTTCTGCCGCGTACGTATCTTTGATGCGGCTATTCTTTGACCATGAACATCCGCTACGATGTAGTTTACAACATAACGTACAGTGTGTGACGTGGCTTTATCGTTTGGACGCGTGGTTGGTTTTAGTTGGACAGTTGGACAAACCAAGGCAAGAGATCGTCGGACAAAAATAATAATAATAAACCTTTGGCCAGCCTTTGGCAATAGAAAGTCTCCTGACTAAATAGTAAACAATAGCAATCATGAAGGCTGGCCCCTGCAACCCCCTCGTATGGGCAGCAGGCATCCTACTATCCACCGTCATTGTCGGCAGCGTTGGCGCAGAAGTTCCTCTCACCGACCTTGCCCAAGGTCCAAACGCATTGGCAACTCAGTCTAGCATATGCAATGACGGCACACCCGATTTGGCCATTGATGGTAATGCCAGTGGAAAATTGTCTGAAGGGAGTATGGCTGTTACTTGCAATGAGCCGGGTGAATATCCATGGGTGAGTTTAGTGCACAGTGGCATATCTTCTTGTGTACTAACAGGCAGTCGCTGCATATCTTGTCGTATGGCCGGGCGTTTCATATCTTGTGTGCATAATGTCTTATGTATCGCCAGCCGCCATACGCTCTAATAATCAAATTTTGTATCGATACTCTACCCCCAGTGGATGGTCGAACTCGATTCAGCAACCGACATTCTCCAAGAAGTACAGCAAATTACCATCCACAACCGCCAAGACGGATACCTCTCTTCCCTCTCCTACAGCTACGTCGAGGTACTAGACTCAAACCAAAACCCCGTATTCTCCCAGAAGCTACCACCAAACTCCAAGGATGCATCGTGGACAATCGACGTAATCCCAACCAATGTATTGGGCGTACAGTTAAACACTCCGGTCATCGGAAAATATGTCCGTGTTCGTAAGACTGTATATGGTCAGCTCATCATGGCCGAGGTGGAGGTGCTTGGTCGTCCGGCTACCATGGAGCCTCAGATGGGATTGGCTACAAACATTGCTCGTTCGAGCAAGGCGTTTGCGTTTCAGTCGACTACTTGTTATGGAGGTTTGGCAAGTCATGCGATTGATGGGAATACCTATGGGAATTTTGGGACTAATAAGGGATCTATGGCGTCTACGTGCAGCACAGAATCGGCGACGGAGTTTTCATGGGTGAGTGTTTGTTTTCTGTACCATTTTACATTGTATTTGGTATATTGAAATGCTAATCTCTTAACTTCTCCCCCAACACGCGCTATCAAAAGTGGATGGTAGATCTCGATACCATAACCAACATCGAACAGGTCATCAAAGAAATCACAGTCCACAACCGTATCGACGGGTACCTTTCAAGTCTATCATACAGCTTCGTCGAAGTCCTCGACAGCTACATGAACACGGTATTCTCTCAGAAATTACCCGTGAACACCAAGGATCCATCATGGAAGTTTGAATTTGGCCCACCTGTCGTTGGTAGGTTCGTACGTGTACGAATGTACAACAAGCACCAACCTATCATCATGGCCGAGGTCGAGGTGATCGGATACAGTATCGATGACATGACGGCCGAGCCCACTCTGGAGCCTACACCATCCCCTACACGGAGTCCGACTTTTGCGCCATTAACACCAACGAAGAGTCCAAGTGCAACGCCCTCATTTAGCCCTACCGAGCCGGTGTGGACGAACATTGCTCTTTTAGGGCATGCTACTCAATCTAGCACGTGTTTTGGTGGAGAGGCGAGCCGAGGTATTGATGGGAATACCGATCATAGCGTTGGCACTAATACATGCGAGAATGAACCCGATGAGCAGTGGTGGATGGTCGACCTCGATAATGCCGAGGCAGGTGTTGATCAAGAAATCAACCAGGTCACTATTTTCAATCGCAATGCGTATATAACACAGCTATCTCATGCTCAAGTTCAAGTATATGATCGTGATATGAACATGGTTGCATTCAAGGACTTTCCTAAGCATTTCAGGGACCTTGTGTATACGTGGGACTTTGCTCCTGCTGTTGTCGGGAGATATGTCAAGGTCCAAATGAAGGCTTTGGGACCACTTCGCTTCGCGGAGATTGAAATTATGGGCCATTCGCATACTGGTATTACTGTCACTCCACCGACTATTCCTTCAGCTAGTTGTCCTCCGCCATTTGACCGCCCGGAAGGTCTTCAGCCAGATGCGCAGGTGACTCTATCCGTGGCATTGCAGACACTTCAAGACCATGTGGTTGCTGGGCCCTCCAACCCTCTCCTGAACCAAACTGAGATCATGGCTGCAACTGGTGACTTCCTTGCAACTTCTCACCAGCTCACTGCTACATATGACCTTATGGAAGCTGCATTATCTCTCGTCGAGGCTTATGAAGGTGTAGGAGGATATGGCTTGCCCGTTTCCTACGGTCCTCCAGTGTTTGACAGTAGACAATTCAGCCGAGATAGAGGCGCTCTAGATGGTAGAGAACTTGACCGTAGTATGATGCTTATCCAACAGGTCGTCCTTGATGAAATGTATCACGCAAATCTGTGGGGTGAAAATGGCGTTCCTAGGACGGCGAGTAGTGATATGATTGACTGGAGCTACCAACCTGTCATAAAGGAGTGCCAGGAGTTGTTCCGGGGAAGGAAATGGTGGGCAGCAAAGTATATTCCCGGCTTGGTAGATCCCCCAGCTGACCCTACAGTTGTCCATACTGAACTTGTCAAGGCAGATTACCCTCCCAATTGGGGCAGGCCAACGTCTTTCTCCAACCTTCGACGCGCAGCATACCCAATTGGTGGGTTGTATCTCGCACCAGGGGGAGTGGCTGCGGTGGCAGTCCCCCAGGAATTAGTAGACTTGGGTGGCTATGCTATCCAAATTGGATCGCAGATGGTCGACTGTTCTCGTAATGGACACAACCGTCAAGAGAGGATGACTACCAGTTTTCCAGTGGATGAGACTACAACTTATGTAGCTAATCCATTTGGAGGTAAGTACCTAGCCTTTGCCTTCTTCGAGAGAAACTGATGAGAATGTAGTACTAAACTCTCTCCTCTTCTTTCCAGGTGAATTGTACATCAGAGCGCCTTATGGAAGTCTCATTCCTTCTGCTGAACTCGCTGTCACGGGGGATGTTGTGCAGGGGGCTTCGTTCTTCTATTCCTCTCTGCGCAATACTACCGAGGAAGAATGGAATGATTTGAGAGCAAATGCACCTGCGCCTTGGATTCATGTTGTGACCGACCCTTTCCTACGGCAGTGGTATGCAGAAGGCGTGAAGGATCTTTCCTACAGTTTCATGTTGGAACGTGCCCAGAGGTATACCACTGCCTTCAACGCTGCAAGCTTAAGTCATGGCATCCCTCCTGAGAAGCGGAATACATGGGTCTTATTTGATGCCCTTTCCTCGAATCGCTGTGGAAGAGCCAGCGTCGGCACTGTTGGATATCCACAGGCAAACAGCAGAGTGATGGGTTCAGTTGATGGTCCTGTCCTTGGCCATTTTGATTTTGACAGTCAAGACCCAGTGATTGGTTTTGGCATCTGTTGCGGGTTGTCCGAGGCACCTCACGCCCATGATCCAGCAGGGACAGAGATTACGCATGACATTACGTTGTGGCATGAATTTGGGCATACCGCAATGCATAGATACGCTTTGTACGGTGGTGGGGAGGGAGAAAGTCTTCCACACATGAGCTACTTCACGTCTCGTTTGGCATTGGAAGTGGAAAATGACAAGAGTTCTGTCGATCCAACTGGCATTGATACGGCATTTATGTTCAGTTGCTGTAGGATACAAAACCCCTATACTTTTGCGCCTCGATACACAATTGATCGGCAGGCAATCGAATGGATGACAAGAGATAACTTTAGGATGGGTCTACCCATGGCAAGTGAAGAAATACGATACCAGCATCGCGGACATGCAAAATATGCCGATATTGCACGCTTGACCGGTGGAGTTGAATATTTCAATGAGTTTATGATTGAGGAACACGAGGTACGGTGAATGCGTCTCATCATATTTCCTATACTTCAATGCTCACTAAAACCTATGTCACCACTACAGCGCTGGGAGTCAGAAGGTCTTGGTGAAGGTTTGGGTAATGGAGGTGACTACTGGTGGCGTGCAAGCGATATGTCTTGGTTTCCAGAGCTCGACGACACTTCCGCCTCTGCACGCACACTGCGTTTCTCAATCAAGGCTGGGCAGGATCTGACACCTTTGCTGCAATACTGGGGAGTTCCTCACGCTAATTACACGCTCCTCAAGCAAATGATGGTTGAAAGGAATCTATATCCGTCAGAGGACGTGAAGAATCTCCTACTCAAGTACAAGTCTCTTATCCCCCAGAATTCCTCGAGCCTAGAAGCGTCCTTCCGAGATGTCTGGGTTCCTGAAATCACCAAGAAGAACTTTGATGATTGGCAGGAGATCGCTGATGCTTGGAATAGCACTATGGTTGGGCAGGCAGAGGCCATGGTTGACAGCATCATCGAACTGCACTGGCCAAGTAGTGTCGCTCGAAAGCTCGGTGCACCTACCAATCGAAAGGGAGAGAATCTTCGTAAGCAATCTCCTTCAACTGTGCCGATTGGGATGGCTGAAAGTAGGAATCTCGTCGCCAATGCATTTGACGAGGCGCTCGACACTTGGGTGTCCCAGGGTCCGGCTCTTGAATACGAGTTCATCTTCGAACGTGATTATTTCGGGCCAGAAGAGCTACACGGTCCTTTCAAAGTTACTGTGAAGAATGGTTTGGTTGCTGATGCAGTGTATGCAAGAGAACCAAATCAAGAGGTTGTACCAGATGAAATTGATTTGACAAAAGTCCCAACCATCGAAGGGCTTTTTGACTTTATTTTTGCGAGCATGGATAAGCCTGGTCATAAAGTGCATGTGAGGTATGATGACACCCTTGGGCACCCGGTAGTGATCCATGTTGAAAATGATGGTGATGATGGCGAGGAAGATGATACAGTTGATGACCTCGAGTGGATAACTATCTATGTATCCAGCGTATCCATTATCAGTGGAGAAGAAGATGCCTAAAGTGTTGGGCATCTAATTGTGGGTACTGTGTTTTGAGTGTTTGTGAAGACTCAGCAAATAAATTTGGTTGAAAGAGAAGTTATTTGCATTAATTATAATTGTGGAGAACAAGATAATAATATAGAAGCCATATTGTTCTTTGCTTTTAGTGTGATCCGAAGAAGCATTAATTGTTAATGATGCTTTTGGGTGATATGGTGGCTCAGGTGGACAAGCTCAATCCACAAATGTCGTCAAGAATGGGTGGAAATTTGATTCAATGGAGGAGATACAGCGAGGAGAGGGGAGCATTGATGAAAGCCGAACTGGCTAAGATATTCTTCAGATTGGGGGACCACCAGGTATGTACATGTTAAATGATGGTTTGTAGAGACAACTTTGTCGCAGCAGGTATAAATATCACATTTGTACCACAGTAGAAATGAAAAATGTAACACAGTATTCCTTGTATGTTATGGCTGTACTAATGCCTGATCTGTTCTCTAATATTAGTGCCAAAAAGCAAAGCTCAGAAAAGTTCGGGCGCGTCAATTATTGATTAGTTGGAAGAGCACGTGTATGCATTTTCATATCCTCGTTAGTTGACAGCATTTTCTTTTTCTTATGGGTTCATCTAGTTATTATTTAAATCTTCCTTAAACACCCATCACCTCATAATTTCATCACCCAGGTTCATCTGGTTCGCTGTATGTGAACAGGTGGGATAAATCAGAGAAAACCAGACCCTAGCTATCACCAGAATAGGTTCTATGAAAATGGATTTACATGCATTGATAAGTCATCTATATTATTTTGATATTCACGTGTTTAATCAGTAACCCACAGTGGTTCCAACCATTAAGTCCTCTCCTATGAGTTTCTATTTGTTGCGGGGTTGATAAAAAGAACGTTTCACCTGTGTAGTGTGAGCACTGTATATAAAAAATATTCATTGAAATGAATTATTGTACCTTGAGCATAGCTTGTCTCTCGCTGGCCTCATTGCCCCTATCTACAAAATGAATATATCACCATCATTTGTACCACATGCAATTTTACATCCAAATTCATCCATGGCCATACATAACAAAGTAGATTCTAAGCCATACACATCGCTGAATGCTGGATGAAACTTTGCAAGGAACCCATTGCTGTCACTTTCAATCTCATCAGCCCTGCTCAAGTATTCAACTCCGCGTTTCGATCCCTTGGAGAGATGCAGATTTTTGTCGGTGCTGCACGATTTATGACGAGAAATATCAAAGACTGAAATACAGTGTGCTTCCTGGTGGGTTGTTATATCTGTCTTTTTCTCATGGCATGCCACGAAATCCAAATTACTTGAAAAACACGGCGAAGCTAAGTTGTTGGACGAATCCCCAAGGATGCTTGATCTTCGCAAAATTTGACAGCGAGATGAGTCAACAATGAGTATATCTTTATGACGACAGCGATGGTTGAGAAGAGAAATTGCGAAGATATCGCTTGAGTCATTTGATCCAACAAGATTTGAAACTTTGGGGGACTGTTGGTTTCCCTGTGGAGATCCGCAATGTTCGGGCGATGAGGCAGGAGATGAATCTTTTCTACCATGATCGAAAGGGTGGAGAGATACTGATTGACACGCACACGTTTCGTCCGCATTGCAATGACCCTTGTCGCAACAGTTTCCTTTCAGAGAATATGCCAAAGAAGAAGATACCCCATGTACATGGTCCATCGGAAAGACGAGACTTCGTGCATTCACTGGTTGGTTTCTCAGCATGCGATGATCCCACCATTTGATGATGTTTTCCCGTATCCCATCGCTGGTCAGTACATGGTTAGTCACGAGCCCAAACTCTCCCGAGAAGCAAATGCTATTCACTTCATCACTCGCTTGATTGCTCATGGTAGATTTTCCGGCAGAATGAGACGATGTATCGACAAAGATTGATGTCGACGAGGAATTTGTTGCATCTATGTTATTCGCACTGGACATGTCATCACAGACTCGCTCGTCTAACATTCTCAATGAAAAACAATCCAATTCAGGATCAACATAGGCTCCCATGAGTGCAGTGCCACTGCCGCCACCAATGCCACCTTCCCGAAATGACCAGAGACAACGTGCACTGCCTTGAAATTTTGTACATGATCTCTCGACAGATAACGTCGTCTCGTTAACCCAATTCGGTATCTCCTCAAAGGTTTCATAATCATTGAACGCCTCCAACAAGACTTCTTTTTTGTTGTCAAGGGAAAGCATGCTAGAAAGGGAAAACTCATTGTTCCGAACGTATCGTCGTCGTGGTCCAAGTATAGTGAGATTTAGAGGGAGGCACGACCATACATCATTAGGATTGGTCGTCGTCGAGTTGTTGCTTTTTTTGTTTGAATCGCCATGAGAATCTACCACCCTCTGCGACGAAAAGAGCTGCACTTGCCCCGATGGCAGGCCCACTGCACACTTTTCTCCATGTTGATATCCATAGATCTCGATATGGCATCGAGGGAGTGGCAAACGAGGTCCATTATTGTTGAATGTTGAAGATAATATTGGCATTCGTGCAAGATGTGTTCCCACACCACCAGAGCTTACACTTGCATCATTGTTTTCATCATCTTTTCTGTCCTCCCACAAACGAGATGACAGGGGTAGTCCCACAACATCCAAATATCCATACGAATCAACAGCCATAATTGTCTGCGAATTCAGGAATTTGATGGTGCGATATTCACAAGCGGAGGAATAGTCAATGTTCGAAGTCCTACGAAATGCCAATGTAGGTTGCACTGAGTTTGACCCCACCATGATGTCATTGTTTGATTCATGATAGCTACTTCCATGATTGATACGTTGACGGCACCTTCGTTGCAACAATGCTGAATTATTGCACGCTCCATTATTTATTCGTGACTTCCAATGTTTTTGGATTAGTTTGATAGCCAGTGCTCGCTTTGAAATCCTCCCTTTTCTATGGCAGTTTTGATAATTCTAAAGAAGTTATCAAGAAGAAGATATATTGAGGTGCCATTATCAACGAGACACACGAACGCATTGTGTACCTCTAGAACTCACCGTTGCTTGCTGCATTCCATCATCACTCCTGCGCTCCATCTTGAAATGCCGTGAATACTTTTCACTAATGGCAGTAAAGGCAGTCGTATAGTCCGGCACATCGCTGTCATTGGTTTTGTTGTCATTTTGGTTTGTTTCTCCTGCTGCGTCGTCGGCAGAGGCTGCTGTCTCGTGGCGCACACAGCTCGTCGAACCGACCTGACGCCGCAGTCGCCGCCCACGCAGCCGCGAGGCACGTTGCTCGCTGATGATGGAGCTACTACCTCTTCTTCTTTGGGCATCATTATTATCCGCTTCCTTTTTCTCCTCCTCCGCATCGTCACTGGCAATGAATAGTGACATGGTCAATAGACTGGCATCGCATGGCTCTCAGCAAAGTAATGAACTCTGTACAAAATAAACTGCTACTTCTATTTCTGAGCTAATGGGTGCTTGGTCGGGGTCAAACAAGCAAGCAGCGATGGAACAAAGAAGAATGAGCTGCTAGCCGACGCCGACGGCCGACGCCATGGTCTGTCTACTTCTGGCAGGCTTCTGGCTAGAGGAGTGGTATCTTTTGGTGCGCCAGCCCCCTTTTTGTCATGGCCTCTCTCTAGAGATAGGTAGCTTCGCTCGCTCTCTCTCTCTCTAGAGAGAGAGAGAGGTATTAATTATGTGATACTCCAGCGGTCACTATATCTGCTACGCCCACCATGTGGGTAATCCATGTGGTGCCAAGCTGCAAAGAACCTATTATTGTCCTCTCGGCCATGGTTAGGTTGTTCGTTGCTGTTGTTGTTTGGTGTTCCACATCGGTTCATGACGGGATTGTTGCTCCGGTTTCAGAGGGTGTGTTACACATTCCTACATATTATGATCTCCAACAGAGATAACCCACCTTGTGATCGTGTGTGCAGGACCTGTATGTGTATGTGTATGTACCTACAACATAGTCTCTCACGTAGACGTAGGAATTACTCACAGCCCACAGAAATCAACTTCCCCACGCATGAAAAAAACCATCTACAGGCAATTATGATGGTGCTACTGATGTTGATATTATCTAATTCATTGATGAGGTTGAAGATGACGGGCGATAGGAGTGTGAGGCATTCGCTAGCCAGCAGTACCAGTACAGACAACACGTCAGTACCAATCATGGACAGGGTTATTCTATATCTATAGAATTTCAGTGCCATTTCTGTGGTATTTTCGGGGTCGTTCTATGGACTGGTGACAGGAATCTGTGGACTAGGAGGTGCCTGTCTACAAACTCTCCCTAAAAAATCCAGTCTATACTGGCATCTACATCAGCGCATCCAATGTACCTACGAACTAGATCTAATATGTACTGCTATTGCCCTAGCGTAGCTAGGGGTATCAAAGATCAGCTCACAAACACCGGCCATGGTGGCCACCGCCACCGTACGGGGTGATTTGACGTCCAATAGAGGCAACCGATGGCTCATATCAAAGCCGCACTAGTCTCCTCTATCAACTGATGACCATCTGAATTGCCATAAGTTAGTCAAAATTGCCATCTTATGAGGCAATATGATTCGCCATCGAATCAATAACTTTGTGCACTAATCCTAGAAACCAGTAATGATTAATGATTTAGTCAATATAAAATAAAACCGAGTTGCACTATTGTTGTTTTGACTATATAGAAGCTATCCTTGGCGGCGGCATGGCCGCACCCATTGTCTAGGGCCGCGGCGATCACCATGGTCGACAGGGAGCGTGCATCATCGATAATGAATGCATGATCTGTAGTAATTAGTCTAATTATGTAGGTTAAACTAATAAAAAGTAGATAAAACCCTGCTGCAGCGATCTCAACCAACACCTACGCAAGCGATCCACATCGGCGGATCGGGTGCCACAATCAACTTGTGGCCATGGGATAGAGCGGTGGCAGATCCCATGGTGATGGTGGGAGGGTGTTGAGAGCGGCCGGTGGTCGACGGAGGTACGTACAATCTACGATTCTTATGTAGAAGGGGGGAAATTGCGGGACTAGCAGTAAATATTAGATCTAGTTCGTACATTGGATGCACTGACTTAGATGCCAGTCTACAAACTGGCATTTTTGGTGCCATTTTGTAGACTCCCGGCAGTAGTCTATAAAATGGGCACTTCAAATCTACGAAAATGCCAGTCTGTAGAATGGCACTGAAGTCCTATAGAATAACCCTGTCCATGATTTGGTACTGACATAATATTAGCCAAAACACTTGGAATGGCATTGCTCCCAAGGAGCAAGGTTTTTGGGACTAGCTAACCAATGTCACCAAGTGACTTATCCTCAATTATAGGAAGACTGTGAACAGTCCTTATGACCGTCCCACTAGATATGTTGCAAGGCATTGTGGGGCGATGACCCACACCCACACAAGAAAAGAGCGGTCAAAGGATCTGAAGGTGAAGGCATAAAAAATCTGGAGATCAATCAGTCCATTCCCTCGATGCCCCTACTGGATGTTCTTAAGATCACTCCTAATCAAGCTAATCAGCTACCCCCTCATAACATTCATCGACTTATATCACAGCAATCTTTGCATAAGTACAAGGCAAATCAAGGTTATTGCAAGAAGCAGGGCAATGGGGAGAAGCTGGACCATAGTAAGCCTCTGGGAGATGCAACATGAAGGTGGCAAAGCTAACCATGATAAAAATTGCAATGACAGCCTTGAAAATACGAACATGAAGTTGAAGTCTCCACTGACATAGAGAGTCATCAACCAGATTCGTAATTGCCTTAGCACTTCCAATTGAAACCATGACGAACTCCATATCCATACTTGAATCGAATGGTAAAGGAGTGACACAAGAATACGAATTCTCACTAGTTAGGGTTAGGGTTAGGGTTATCTATTTATATTGAGGATAAGTAACAGGTTATGTGATCATGACACTACGAGAGAAATATAGAATCGAATTAGTGCCAATAAATCTATGATAATTTGTTCTGAACCACCTTTGTAGTCTGTTCTGATCAACCTTTCTAGACACAATAAGAATGAATCAATGAATTAGCAAAGACCCATCAGTTTCCGCTATGTATATGTGCCAAGGCCACCCCTTTGCATTGCATACAACCCTGTCTTTGTACTGACAACAGCCCCGAAACTCATACATAGTATCAAAGAAAGTACTTCACGTACGCTACTGGTCTCTCTTCTGGCAGTGGCCTTGATTTTAAACCGGTCATTACCACCGGTAACACGAGAATTCTCCATATTCTCATGTATTTCTGACACAATATACAGTATTCAACTTTGGCCCAACACACCTCCTGCGCCCAGTAAATTACCTAAATTACCACGGGATTGCCGGAGAACTCTCCTAGTTCTCTGACACAATTTCAGGAAAGTAATGTGATAAGCAGCAATTTGTCACCTCTAGACAGTGGTAGTGCGGTAAAATACATAGCTTCAACGGACACAAAGATCCCTGCTGACCTGTTCCATGGTTTACTTGGGTCCATGGGTATTAAGGAAGAGCATTAACAGCTTTCCCGCTAAGTTGGTTCTGGCGGGAACGCTCTCGTCA
Source organism: Thalassiosira sp. AJA248-18 (assembly GCA_036939945.1). Classification (NCBI taxonomy): domain Eukaryota; phylum Bacillariophyta; class Thalassiosirophyceae; order Thalassiosirales; family Thalassiosiraceae; genus Thalassiosira; species Thalassiosira sp. AJA248-18. The sequence continues at coordinate 12,860 of JALLBF010000166.1, forward strand.
ACCTCCATT
>JALLBF010000167.1:0-16123 GCA_036939945.1 Thalassiosira sp. AJA248-18
TTGATGCAAATACTGACAAACCAATTGGATCATGCCTCTTGTCAGCCCAGGGCTTCCTGCAGTGTTGCTATCCTTCTTTCACTTGCGCAAGTACTCTGAACCTCGCCAAGTAAAGTTAGAGCTACGCACTGGAGTCAAGGACGTGTTTGGTTTGAACTTTTACAATTCTTCAAAGTTATCAGATAGTCGTCCCAAAGGAAAGGGGACGTCACGTCCGGGGGAAATTTCCGGATGGTTGGAACTTGATGTTCATCTGGAAGAAGAACCACAATTGTTTTACTCCCCTACCCCGCGACGGTGTCCACCAAGGGAAGCCGAAGAATTTGATGTGACGCTGATACAGCTGCACATTGCAAGGATACATGCAATCATGTGAGCGATGCTGAGACATTGCCTGCCACCCAGGAAGAGAATCCTTCGGCGATGGCCAACAATCCACATGTGGATCCTGGCGCTGCTGATGACCGCAGATCGAAATATGTGGCTGGCACTCATTTCAATGAGCTAAACCGCTATTTGATGCTGTGGAATGTGGCCCACCTCTGGAAACGAGGAAGCCGCTTCACTTTCAACCGCTATCGACACTGGGGCATCTGCATCGTGCGAGATCGCCCTGGGTCGCCAGCCATCGTTATTCATTCGAAGGAAGGCGTGACCCAGGGTGATTGCAGAGCCATGAGCATCTACGGAGTAGGGCTCATGCCTCTTGCTGCTAGCATGCGGGAGACGATTCCCGAAGCCCTCCAACCATGGTTTGCAGATGATGCTGCTGGAGCTGGCAAAGCTGTTCACAATGCCCAATGCCTCGCCTTTTTGATGGAGCATGGGCCCAAGTACGGCTACTTCCCTGAACCCGACAAGTGCTACTACATTTGTAAGGCAGAGGATGAACCAGTTGCCAAGGCGGCTTTTGAGCAACATGGACTAACTATTAACTACACCAGGGGGAGGAGATATTTGGGCGGCTTCATTGGAAGTGAGGCCACGAAGGCGCTATGGCTGAACGAAATGGTGGAGAAGTGGGTAACTGCGGTGCAAACCCTTGCACAGATTGCCCGGCGCTTCCCCCAAACTGTTTACTGTGGCTTTACCTTCTGCCTCCAGAATGAGTGGCAATATGTTCAGCGTGTGGTCGCTGACACTGCTCCTTTTTTTGCGCCTCTCGAGCGGGCCATCAGGAATGATTTCATCCCTGCCCTACTCGACATCCCCCGATGCGGAGTTACTGCCGAGTTTCGCGCTCTTCTCACACATGGCGTGAAGAAGGGTGGCTTGGCGCTCCGCAATCCAGTGGACACTGCTTCTTATGTCCACGAGGCGTCTAAAAGCGCCACCTCCCATCTTACTGACTCCCTCGTTGATGACGATTCCTGCCCTCCTTGAGATCCCCCGATGTGGAGTCACTGCTGAGTTCCGCACCCTTCTGACACACAGTGTGAAGAAGGGCGGCTTGGCGCTCCGCAACCCAGTGGACACAGCTTCGTATGTCCACGAGGCGTCTAAAAGCGCCACCTCCCACCTCACCGATTCCCTCGTCGATGCAACGATTGCTTTTGACTTTCGCACCCATCGTGAACGAGCTGAATACTTCCTGCAGCAAGCCAGGAAGCAGAGGCTGGAGAGAGAGCAGGACTTCCTCGACGCGCGAGCGGAGGGAGCGCCTGCTGTGAAGCGGAGGGATCTTCGTAACTGCTCCAATGGAATTTGGATCACGATTATCCCCAGCAGGTTGAATGGCACCAATTTATCGGCGGACGAATGTCGCGACAATTGGAGACTACGCTACAACCTGGCCCCGTTGGAGATGCCGCAGCATTGCGATGGCTGCAGCTGCAGCGCTAGGATGACTGTCGAGCACGCCCTGTCGTGCAAAGTCGGCGGACTAGTGCACATTCGGCACGATGACGTGGCCGATGAGTTTCGACACCTGTGCGGAACTGCCCTTTCTTTTGGACGTGTGGAGCGCGAGCCCCGTATTTTCTCAACAACCCGTCAAGGAGGAGAGGCAACACCCACTGCAGCTGGCGACAACCCATATCACACAACAATCTTTCGGATGATGATGAGCAACTTCCTGCCACTGCTGAGCGTGGTGATGCGAGCTGCTATGGCTTTTGGAAACGTGGCCGCACGTGCATCTTTGATGTGCGCATTACGGACACGGACGTCCGTTCCCAACGGAACAAAGATGTCTCCAAAATCCTGGCCAAGCATGAAAAGGAGAAGAAGGACAAGTACCTTCGCGCATCTCCTACGCTGCTGCGACCGCAGTAGACCAGCGTGTGCGACGAGCACCACACAATATGGGATTATCACAAAACTGTCAAGGGGAGCGGTAGGCATTTGGAATTACACCTTAGATTAGACAACAGTGGCAGAATGGTGGATGCATTACTTCTGTTGCTAGACTTAACTCTATAGTATTTGGCATTGATATAGAAAAAAATTAAATGGGTTGAAATCACACCCAGTTGAGGGGACCCTATCAAGCACAACTGGAAGCAGCTGTGGATGGTTTAATGGAGCTCATTGAAAGCAAAGCCCTCTTTGGATGGGGGAGGGGTTTGGTCACCGTTGTTTGTCTTGCTTACTTTTCTTTCTGTTTCTGTGGCTGTGTGTTGTGTAAGATCTGCTCTCTTAGCTCCAATCAGTGGTTTGATCTCCGTACTATTTTCAACAGCAAGTCTCGGCGCATCAAATAGACAAGACCAAGAGCATGGCCATCATCTAAGAGAGGATTTTGGCCATCCTATGGGTCCGGTTCCGACTAGGTTGTTTGGTTTTAAATACGTTTGTGTCATCCCCCAGGTAACTGAAGCTGAAGGTATGTAGGGACACGCTCACGAGTGGAGCCAAAAACAAAGTGCCAAATCGCACTTGTCATTTTAACCTCCAACGATCGCCAGCATGTAGCAACGTTTGCCATAACCTACACCCCCCACAAGCTCACTTCACATCAATATCCCATAACCATAGCACGGGTCTCTACACAGAAAGAGTTTCTCTCTAGAGACCAGTGCCATCGGCGAGGATGTTATTCACCACGTTGGGACAGCCTCGAAATTGTGGGGAAATTTCTCAATTGCTTTGGTCTCATCAATCATCATCCTAAGTATACACCAAGTGAACTTTTGTGTTTTGTGTTTCCGTCTTCCCCACCCTCCCACTATGGTGCCAGGAGAGCAGCTTCCCCTATCCCACGACCACGACCGTACATGATCGGATGCAACACCCATCCGCCGCTGTGTATCGCTTGAATCGGTGTCAGTCGAGAGCTCTGTGAGTATAACCTACTTTACTAGGCATATTTTATACAGCACATAGCATGCAACCCATTGGCCATGGTGGTACATAGAAGATGGTGATAGATGGTGCTGGAAGATACACTTTTGGACGGACAACTGACAGACTGAAAGCAAGATCGGGAAAAAGATATGGCGCGACGGGAGCGAGATCGTGTCAACTGAAGAGCGGCCGGAAGCCAAAAGCCAAGCCAAAAATCTACATGTAAGATATCACATCATAGCCATAGCAACAGATAGCAACCCATAACCATAAACAAAAGCCGACGCACCCAAATCAATCATGGAGGAGGAGAAGAAAACCGCTACACAAGCGCCAAAGAGCGCCGACGAGGAGGCCAAGGCCGAGCCATCATCGGCTGGCGACACGGAAGAAAAGGCCGCATCGACGACGGCTGCCGCCGCGCCATCAAAAAAGGAGGACGAATCCACAAAGAGCAAGGATGATTCCGCGGACGATAAAAAGTCAGAGGAGACTAGCGAACCGACGGCGGCTGCAGAGGACCCAAAGGACGAGGAGGAGGCGAAGGAAGATCAAAAGGACGAAGATCCAAAGGAAGAGCCAAAGGGGAAGCCGAAGGTAAAACCAACGGAAGCGGATCCAATGGAGGCGGAGACTGATGACGACGACGAGGAGGCCAAACCGAGCGAGCCGGAGGTCCTACCGGCAAGGCGCGTGAGAAAATCAACCCAGGTTTACGAGCCGGTGGAAGCGGCGAAGAAGGAGAAAGTCATCCCTGTCGGGAAGGGCACAAAGCTGGAAGATATGCCCAATGTTGTCGCCAATTTGGACAAAGTCACTTGGTCGGACCCCGACCTCAAAAGGCTGTACTCTATGGTCTTTGGAATGGGAAAAAAGAAGGAGTTCAAATCCCACCTCCTTCAATTCAATGGACTCGTTTATCCAGAGGGGAAGGAGGAAAAGGAGCAAGAAAGGATGAAATCGAAGATGTACAAGTTGACAATGGTCGAGTTGAAAGCCGTCATGGATCTTGCCGACATTGATCGCTCTCCAGAGAGCTTTGGAGACAAAAAAGAGGCGCCCGGCAAGGAGGCTCTGTGCAACCGCTTCTTGGAGTGGCTTGAAGAGCCAACAGCCAGTGGCAAGAAGAAGTCGAAAAAGAGCCCTGGCAAGAGAAAGTCTACCGGGTCAGCAAAGGGGTCAGCCAAAAAGGAAAAGGCTGCCCCCGCCAAAAAGGCTAAAAAGGAAAAGACCCCAGCCAAAAAGACGACCGCAAAGGCAAAGAAGACTTCTGCCAAGAAGTCCAAAGCCAAAGAAGAAGTGGCTGAAGAAGTGGCTGGCCCCGTTAAACTCGATATCCCAGGTGTCGACATTGAGAAGGTGAGGGAAAAGGTTAAGACTATTGTGAAAAATGCCAACCGTGAGGAACTGACGGTGAAGGGAGTTCGAAAGATGTTGGAAGAATGGTTGGACACGGATTTAACGGATCACAAGGATGCTGTTCGCTCCATTGTCATGGAGGTGATGTAGGTAGTAGGATACATTTATAATGCGTTTATGTCTATGGCATGGGGGGAGTGGAGGGGATCACGATTGAATTCAATCTGATGAGATGCCGACGAGATTTTCTTCATCTTCAGTTGATGGGGGGATAGGTTAGGTAGATGTAGGTAGGATACATAATATGCATTTATGATCTATGGGGGAGATGGAGGGGATCAATTGAAATTGAATTCGATCCTATGAGATGCCATGAGATTCTCTTCATCTTCAATTGATGCGGGGATAGGTTAGGTACTACATGAAGTGAATTATAATATCTTTTATGACCTGGTTATCAAGTTCTTCCCTGGAATGCTTCTTCACATTATTCACGGCACTGCTTCAACCTCTAGAGATACTATTCCCAACCAAGGGAGAGGATGCCTTCTGCCCCCATATCTACTTTGCCTGGGGCTGCCTGGTAGTTAACGCACCATCCCCTATGAAGAGCACTTATGATTCATAAATTCTGACACAAGCTTGTTTGTGCAGCATTGCTCATTAAAACGAAAAAAATGATATGGAACTATTGATACTTATTGTAGATGCATGCTCCAAATCTGTGTCTAGCCCAGATGTGAGCTAATTATGAGCCACTAAAACACATTCAACGATAAGATACAACAAAGATATGGACAATATTATCCCGAAACTTTCCTCATTCTACACAAAATGAAACAAGTGCTCCCCCCTCAAATAATCTCATTCTCCTTTTCAACATTGTTATGGGTGGGTATCATGGAAAGCTCTTCGGTCGCCTCTCTCACCTCTCTTTCCATTCGTTTGGCATCCGATTTCCTCTTCCGTGCACGAAGACCAAATGCCAGCAACAATACCGCAATGAGGGCGGCTATCACGGCTATCATGGAGTAAACCACCATATTAGTTGATTTCGCTTTTGACGACTGGTCGTATACACCCTCTGCAGCATTTGCCGCGGAAACTAATACCGGAGCCGTCCCCACGACGTATTCACAATGAGGCCCCTCAAATCCACCCTCGCAGATACAATCCTTGTGCTGTTGATTATCAGTAATAATATCTTGACATTCTCCTCCATTCGTACAAAACGAGTGCTTCGATTCGCTTCCCAATGTCATACAGCTCTTCGTAGCGCCAAATTCACAATCCAACCCGGCGAAGGGATTGCCATCCACGACCGCCTTGCTGCAGCTACAGCTCTCGATGCCGGACGTGCTCTCTGAGGCAGGAATACACTTGCCCCCGTTTTGACAAACCTTCGAGCATTCAACCTCACAATGCATCCCGATGAAGCCGGTGTTCTTGCAATCGCAGTTGGGTTGGCTTCCCAAAGATGTGGAGGAGGAATCGAATCCGGTGCCGTAGGCGTCCTTAAAAGTTGGTTCGACGCATTGACCGGTGTTGCATCCGCCGCAGTCGGAGTCGTCGACGAGGGTGCGAGGTGTGGATGGCATTGCGTCAGTGCGATGGGCCACCATGGTAATTCAGAACGAGGAAAGTGGTTGGCTGTTGATGAAAGCTTCTCGCTATTGACTGGCTATTGATATTTAGATGTGAAGGGGTTCTGGTGAAGCAAAGCAAAGAGAGATGGAGAGGAAGTGAAAGGGAAAGGGTCTCGAATGGGGCACACTACGGGCATAATCGATACCCCTCTGTATTGGACTGTTATCGTTTGTTAGATAAGATTCGGGTCCAAATCGGGCCTTGCGGATTATGGGAGCTTTTGGGTCCGTAAAAGCACCCCGAGACCCCCAACGGCACGACCGGACCGACAACCGACAACATGAAGCCGCCCACCACCGACATTGTAAGAGTGATCTCATCTCTTCGTAGCTGCTAAATATCATAGAGCCAATATCCAAAGCAAATACGAACTCAACCATGGTGAGTGTTGCCAGCCCTCGTCATTGATATATTTCCACATTTTAGGCAAACAAATAATCACTCATACACGCCCCTTGTTTCCCCTGGCACCGCGCTTGCAGGCGGACGTACAATACTGGGATGACACCCTCACCGATGAAGTCCAAAGCATACGCCAACTCCTCCAATCGGCCGACGGCAGTTCCTCCGACCGCGACAAGGCTTCCACCCTCGACCGTGCCGAGAAGAAAATCCGTGCGGCGCAGGGGACGAAAAAATCCTACAAAATGGAGACCCGTCTCGTGTCCGACCCGCGACAACGTCAAATGTACGAGAATAAATTATCGCGACTGTCGGAGGAATTGGGATCGTGTGCGAATGATTTGAAGGCGCTGAAGGGGGGGCAGCAACGGGGTGAATTATTCGTTGGCGCCAACAGGGGATCGGGGGGACAGTATAATGGGAATGATGAAATGACGGGCGAAGAGGCGGGAGATATGATGCTGAATGATATGAATGATCTTCAGGACAAGACAAAGCAATCGCTGCAAAATACCAAAAATATGGTCGCAGCGTCCAAAAATGTGGGAGAGGCGACGATGGAAGAATTATTGCATCAAAGGGAACAAATACGGACGATTGATGACGAGGCAATGCGAATCGAAGATAATTTGAACCGGGCGGACAAACTCATCAAGACATTTGGGAAGAGGATGGCGACGGATCGGATGATTCAATGCTTTGCATGTGTCAATATGCTCTTGCTTGTGGGGGTGATAGTGTATTCTGTATTGAAAAAGGAGACTTTTGGGGGAGGGGATGATGTTCCTCCAAGTCCTGTTGGTGGAGGAGGCAGATTGCTACGGGGCTTGCCTCCTCTTGGTTCAGATTGGTGATCAGAAGAGTTTGGACCCCATGCTTATTGATAGATGTGTGACAGCCTCACTGACTTGTGCACCAAGTTGGTATCATTCATCACGAGAGGCCGCCACTAGCTTGGGCTCGCGACTCAATTGAAGGACGGGTGAGTACTTTCAGAGAAGTACCTTCTGTAGCTGTGGAAACGAATGTTTTGGAGAAGTTAGATTGTGTTACATTAAGTTTAGATTAAATGATTGTTGACGATCAAGCTCATGATCCTGAGTAGAGCCGAGTTGTCATTGGCTGATGCGGCCTTCTGCTGCTTCATGTGATGTGCAAAAGATTGTGGTTGCTGTAAACAGGAGATATTGGTAGGGATTTTTCTTTTGCAGTTGGTAGTGGCAAATGAAATAGGAGCAGCGACTCCTTATGCCTTGAGATGGAAGACACCAACCGGCTATCCTCACTGTCCTTGCCCTGTGTCAGTGTGCAGAAGGGTCCATACCTCGAATAGGTGCTATGTTTTGGGATAGCTTCTTTACATATTAATCATTTGTACTTGTACATACCAGCTTGCGAGGCCATTTGCTGCCTGTTGAATATTCCACAACCGTTGCTACAATCCGATGATGGCAGTCAAACCATCTCTCGCCCAATCATCAAATATATCGTCATCAGTCGTATACATGCACTTCAGTCTTTCCTTTCCCTTCTTCTTCGCGACCTTAATTTCATGCTTCAAAACTTTGAGATCCGCCTCTCTCTGTTCATCCTCATTCAATGCTCGCCGGCCTTTATTCTTCCTCAGCAAGTGGGCTTTGAACTGGAGCGTTTTATCGTCCACCTCTTCTTGTTCGACTGGACTAAGAGCCATTGCCAATAGTTCTTTCTCCTCTGTTAGACGTTTGATCTGTTTCTTTATGCGGCTGCGCGCCTGGTATACTCGATTCAATGCTCGCATTTCCTCCTTGTCCCCTTTGGCACGAAATTTCCTGACTCGATCTCTAACTGATGTCCCCATTCTTGTTTACATTACTTATCTGTTTGATGCTGCTTTTTAGCTTTCAATAGTCCGCTAGAGATGGGGGAAAGAAAAGGTGTCAGAAAAGAGTAGAGGAGAGTGCTCCACTTGTTCCAAGGAGTATTTTTTGAGGGTGGCCAAAATGAGTTCTATGTACCCATCTACATCCATGCAAATATTTCTTCTTGGGTCTATTACTGCATTCATCTTCTATTACTGTACTCCAGATAGTTGATACCATTCGCTACATACATCACAGGCAACCTCCATTTACTACAATTTGAAATGAACTATTCCTACGTTAAACGTACGCTCATTGCCACTCACGTCCTCGATCACACTGAAAACGAAAGGTACCCTGTACGTCTATATTACTGTACTTCCATCAAGTGCTGACTGGACCTCCGTCACAGACAACAGGCCAAAGCGTCAGGAACACAATGACCTACCCAGGCCAAAACCCCCAGAAACATCAGGAACGGGAGTCATAATGTGCTCGAACGCCCTGTCACAACATGCCAAAGCGTCAGGAACACACGATTGAGAGAGATTGAGAGGCTCCTATCCGCACTAGAGCTTGCTACTACAAAAAAGAGGGCCAAGAAGATTGTGGATTGTGTGGGGTGCCTCAAAACTCCACACAGGGGTTTAAGCCTAAAGTGCCAAACCTAGCCCATTGCAGCATGAGGCAGCAAAGTTGGCAATCTTGGACACAGCATAGCTAGAAACTGTAAGGTGTGAGTCCATGACAACATCAAACACAGGCAAGGGTACAACCATATGATGGGGTTGAAAGTTAGCATCTAACCATGGCAGTGGTATCCATGATTGTCTCTCGGACTGCTGGCAATTCCTCGGCTCTGTACAATTTCCTTTTGATTTTCTTTTACAGGGCGTGTGATCTCGAGTGCTACAGTGGGATAGCTCCTGTACATGATGTGATCAACTTAAAACTTGTCATGAGTGACGACAATTCTTGTGTCACATCATAAGGTATCATATTGGCATACTTTTAAGGCAGACCTATGCTGCTTAAAGTAGAAGGTGTGCATCATCTAGAGAAAGCATCACACCTGGTATTGATCCTATCTCCCCAAAGAGAATTTCAAACAAAAAAACAGCAGTGTTGCATGCGATCTTCTTCATAGTCTTCTTTTTTTCCAACAACAAACAATTCCACCTCAATTTCACCATGTCCAAGGTGAAGGATACCCAATTATCAATTTTACAAACATGTTTTGTAAGATTCCAAACATTGCAGCAGTGTGGTAATAATAAATGAAGAACCAGTAGTGTGGTTATCATGTCAAGAAGAGAAGAAGGAGATACAGGGTCGAATATATTATAGCAGAAAGAAAAAAAGACTGTAACATCTCTCTCGCTAAAAAGGGTGTATTTAAGTATTCTATTCTTCTTAGAATGTGTGGGATTATTATGATACTTTGCTGCTCCCTGCAGCGCACCCCGCACTGCTGCGCGGTACCCAGGTCCAATTATTATTATTGTGCCGACAATTAATATTATTTCAAGCATTCACACACATATCACATGTAATATTATGCGTAATCATAATACACTGTATCACTGCTTTCCAACGTCTGTGATGATGATGATGGTGGCTGTTGTTGTTGTTGTTGCTGTTGTTGATGATGCACTTGAGAAGTCTGTGCAGATGATGACAACGAGCCTCCTCCTCCTGCCATTGTTGGAGGTGGTACATTGCCAGCGGCAACAGGACGTTGCGGTGGTGGTGGTGGAGGAGGTGCGCCACCATACATCATGGCTTGACCTTGAGGAACCCCTGATGATGGGGGGTATTGATAGGATTGTTGTCCACCATAGTATGCTTGTGGTGGTGGTTGGTGATGTGCTTGATACTGCGGTTGATACTGCTGCTGGTACTGTTGTTGTTGTTGTTGTTGGTGGTGATGTTGTTGGTACATCATGCCCTGTTGTTGTTGCTGTTGTTGTTGTTGATAGGGAACTCCGGCTGGTGGATACTGATTATTATGGTACGATGATTGTTGGAAGGAGGAGGAGTTTGGTGGATAATGCTGCATCTGTTGCTGCTGCTGCTGCTGCTGATACTGGGGATGATGATGATGCTGCACTTGTTGTTGCATCTGTCCCGATGACGAATGGAACGAAGAACCATTGTTGCCATTATGATGATACTGTGATCGTCCACCTCCCCCTATATTATACTGTGATCGTCCACCTCCACCACCACCCCTTCCTCCTCTACCCCCCCTGCCTCCTCCTTCTCCTCCTCTCCCATTATCCCAACCACGCCCACCACCACCACCACCTCTACCACCACTTCTTTCTCCATTCAAAGTAGCACCACCACCACCACCACTTTCCTGATTTCCATTCTTCTTACGATTCTTCTTCTTCTTTCTCTTTGCCAACCTCTCCTGTTCATCATCACTAAAATACTCTTCACCACCATCACAACCACCACCACCACCACCCACCTCTTCATCATACATGTTGGATGCATCACATCCTTTACCACTCACTTTACGAATTTGATTGGTATCGATAAAGTGGCTAGTGTGATCCATGAGGGAGTATACTGCAATGATGATATTATTTGGGCCACTGCTGTTGCTGTTGCTGTTGCTGTTGCTGCTGTTGCTGTTGCATGATAATGATTGTTTGAGCATGGTACTGAGTTTACCATTGGTGGATGACCATGGATCATTATTTGGCTGGGTTGGTGGTGATGATTGTTGTTGTTGTTGTTCCGCCGTGGTCTTTTGTGAGGATGACTTCTTTTTTGTGACATTGTCATCATTGCTTGACTTCTTCGTGGTGTTGTTGGAGGGTTTTGTTTCTTCTCCAACAATGATCCCTTCAACGCTACTTGTTGGATCTGACGCCACGACATCCTCCGCAACGATATCATTCTCCTCTTCTTTTTTTGCTACTGCTGGGTCTGACGACGAGGCATCCTCGTCTTCCCTCTTCACTACTACTTCTGCTGCATCTTCTTCTTTTTCTTCCACCATTAAATCTTCTTCTTCATCATCCTCTAGCTTGATTTCATCATTGTCTTTTGCGGAATCACCCTTCGCCTCCGCTTCTTCTGCAGCAGGCGCTGCTGATTTGGGATTCTCTGTATTGTCAATCATTTTCCCATCATCATCACCATCACCATCACCACTCCCCTCTTTCTCTTCTTCTTCTTTGTTCACCACCTTCTTTGCTATTGTCGTAGGAGGATCCGGTAAACGAATTATATAAAGAGGTCGTTGTACCGGACCAAACACTTCCATAATTTTTCCCAATACTTGTAACGAGTACATGTCTTCTTCGCCGCCTTGTTCCATGGATGATACAATGATTCTTCTCCTTGCATCATCACCATCATCATTATTACCATCCATGAATTCTTCTTCTTGAACAACTTCTTTTTTCTCTTGTTGTTGTTGTTTCTTGGTAATGACAACTAGCATACTCCCCTCATCCAGCGTAGATATTTCATTATTATTTGAATGTTGATGATGATGATATTGATTTTTTCCCACCACATGCAACAATGATGTAGGGATGCAACTATCCACAACGACCGTACGCTGTTCGGCAATGTAGGAACGTATCGTACCCGCTAGTTGGAGTTTTTTTCGAATGTCATTATTGATGATTAGTGCTCCATCAGCATCAAAAGATGTGGATGCTGCTGCTGCTGCTGTTGTTGTTGTTGGTGCTACGCCAACATTCATTTTTGCCAACTGATCCGTCGGACAGCGGTATGGATCAATTTCATTTTCTGTTCGGGGAATACCATCTCCGTAGTCATTATTGTTTGATTGGCTTGTAGCAGCAGCAGCAGTCTTTTTTCCCCTTCTTCTTCTGTTGTTGTTGTTGTTGTTGTTGGATGGTAAGTCATCATCCTCATTTTCATCCATGTTGGCTAATTGTTCTGCAAGATCAATGTCCGAGTCGTCATCATCATCATCGCTACTTTTGTAATCTGCCAAGGCACGTACTGCAGCAGTAGCAGTAGCAGTAGCAGCTTGATCCATATTGGCGACATTGGAATCATTATTAGCGCCATCATCGTCGTTGTCATTATTGGCCTCATCTCGGCCATCCGTGGGGTCTTTCAAAGCCTTCTTCTCCTCTACACCATTGTCGCCTGCTGCATTATCAGCAGCAGTATCACTCTTTTTCTCCTCTGCCATTATTGCATCGTCTTTTTCCACTACTACACCATCATCTTCATCGTCGTCTTGAGAATCATTATTGGACTTGGACAAACTCAATTCCTCCTCTTCATCATCATCATCACCATCACTCGATTCTTCATCCTCCTCATCACTAGAATCGTCATCACTACCACCACTACTCGACGACGACGACTCTTCCGAAGAAGACTCATCAGCATCATCCGGCGCTGCTGGTTCCTTCCACATCGCAGCATCACCCACAGCATGCATTGAGGCGAATACGAGATCATCCATGACTACTACTTCTTGATTATGTTGTTGTTGTTGTTGTTCGTCATTGTATCTGCGTTTGTTGTTGCCGTGCTGTTGTTGTTGATGGTTTGATCGACCGCCAGCACCACCACCGCGACCATGGTATCCGCGACCGCGGCCTCGTCCTCCTCCGTGGCGTGGCATGATTTGATTGATTGCCACAAGGAAGATTGTGAGCCCGATGATGACAATGACAGGAATAAATGAATGCAACAGATCTTCTTGCTCTGCACGCAGATGCACAGGGGTCACCCCCAGATTTTTCGGTGGTTGTGCGTGAAGTAAGAAAAGCAAGGGGTGCAGCATGCAGGCGAGGAAGGATATTTTGGCGGGAATGATAGATCTTGGCGATAATAGCGTGTCAGGCAGTAATCGCCAAAGCAATTCTCACCCCAACATCAACAAAAACAAACCAACATATCTACCTTATGCAACTTTCACCATAACCATGGCATCCGCAATAGCAGCAAGGAATGCCCTGCGGCGAATATCCCTCAAACAACGCGCACCACACCGCCACTTCTTCTCCTCAAGAGCCGCAACACGCCCCACCGCTGCTGCCGCCAGCAGCATCCTCTTCGATCATGATAACTCATGGTCTGCATCATCAGCGGCACTGATGGCGGCAGCCATCGCAATGGCATCATCGGCACTCTACACCGCAGGGACAACAACACCAGCAGCACTCGCAGAGGCCAATCATGCCGACAATGACGACGACGACAATGAAGACAACGATGACAATGACGATAATGACGAATCAACCAAAATATTAAACTGGTCCGGCACCCACTCCGTAGAACTCGCCCCAGGCACCTACCACGAACCCGAAACAATCAACGACCTAATCCAACTAGTATCCAACGCCTACTATCATCATCACCACATCCGTCCGGTAGGCTCCGCCCTATCACCCAACGGACTATCCTTCGATTCTCGAGGTATGGTCAGCCTTTCCAACCTCGATGCCATACTCGAAATCGATAAGGAAACCATGACCGTGACTGTCGAGGCAGGCGCGCGTGTTTCTCAGGTGTTGGATGCATTGCGTCCGCACGGCTTGACATTGCCAAACTTGGCATCAATTGCCGAACAGCAGATTGGTGGATTTGTGAGTGTGGGTGCCCATGGTACCGGAGCAGATATTCCGCCGTGCGATGAGTTTGTCGAGGCGTTGACGTTGGTAACTCCTTCGGCTCATGGTGTTGTCAAGATGACGGAGGAGAGTCACGGTCCGTTATTCCGATTGGCAAGGCTGGGATTGGGAGGGTTGGGTATTTTGAGCGAGGTTACATTGAAGGNTGACGGAGGAGAGTCACGGTCCGTTATTCCGATTGGCAAGGCTGGGATTGGGAGGGTTGGGTATTTTGAGCGAGGTTACATTGAAGGTCATCCCGGCCCATCGACTTGTCGAGGAAACGACCGTTTTGACAAGGTCACAGGCCAGGGAGAGGTTACCGACATTGTTGAAACGGCATAAGCATATGCGATACATGTGGATTCCATACGAAGATGCGGTTGTGGTCGTTACGAACGATCCCGAGGATGATCTTCCACTGATGGGACCTGGGACGGAAGTTGATGATGGAAAGGGTGGGAAGAAAAAGATTGTGACCGTGGAGGATGTTACACCAAAGTATTCGAGAGATGAGCAACTTGCACCGTTGCGTGGATTGCTTCGTAAGCTACTTGAGAATAAGCAAGATACAACAACAACATCATCATCCTCCCTCGATGACGAGACAATCAATGGCATGGGATTTGGTGATCTACGAGATCTCGTCCTTGCATCGGGGAACATGCTTGATCCAGACCATATCAAACGATGCAACAGGGCCGAACGTGAATTTTGGGAAAAGGCACAGGGAATAGAAGTAGCACCCTCCGATCAGAAATTGCAATTTGATTGTGGTGGGCAGCAGTGGGTGTATGAAGTTTGCTTCCCAGTGGGGACATATGGATTACCCAACTCCAACTCGATGGATTTTGTCGAAGATTTATTGAAAGAAATTGAAGCATCGGGTATTGCCGCGCCGTCGCCCATTGAGCAACGTTGGTCGAGCGGATCGACATCCCCCCTTAGCCCCGCATCTGTCGGACCTCGAGAACACGAATCGTATGAAAGTGAACATGCGTTATTTTCATGGGTGGGGGTAATTATGTACCTACCATCGGAAGATTTTGACCCCACGGGGTTCCGACGCGATTTTATCACCCAATCTTTCAAGGATGGGTACTGTCGATTGGTACGCAAGGTCGGGGAGAAATATGGCATGATGTGTCACTGGGCTAAATTGGAAGTGTCAGATGGGGATGATGATGCGACAGATGCAAATGATGGTGTGGCAGAGAGCGTGCGTGCACACTTCGGACCGCAGGTAGTTGATTTGTTCAATGCTGCAAGAGATTTGTATGACCCTAAACGAGTGTTGTCAAACTCTTTGATTGACCAAATCTTTGGATCCGCTTCTGATAAAGAATAAAAACAGATTCTATTTGAGATTTACTTTTCGTTTTTGTGAAGCCGTGTCCCGATTAATCACTCGATGCCCTTCGTTTTTGTGTTAATCCGCAAGAGTCATACTGCACCTACATTTTGCACAAGATGGTATGACAATCAATTTCTAGGCTTCACCCCCTCCCTGACGTGATACTTTGTCCCTGGCAGACGTGTAGCCTTCTTTGGAATTTTGACAGTCCCACCGTTACCTTCGATGTTGTTTAGAATAGTTTTTATGGTAGGCGCAGAACCGCCGTGTTCAACCTTCATAAAGGCTACTACTTCACTCACAGGAAGACGAGCAAGCATATCCCTACCATCAAAACGACGAACCTCCACATACTTAATTCCTTGCCCCGTATTATCAACCTCAGCATCCGAAGTTTGCGTCTTGTTGTTTATACAAGCATTTCTTTTGCATTCAAAGATGAGTTCATTTATTGAGGTGCGGGTGGCACCCCTTTTTTTGTCCCCACACTTCCTATTGGTATCGTTCAAGTTTTGCATTCTAGAAAGGTGGACTGCCAACCTATCGTCAAGCGCCGACTCGTCACCATCTTCCTCTTCCAAAAGCTCATAATACATTGTTGTCGTCTTTTCATC
>JALLBF010000168.1:0-12809 GCA_036939945.1 Thalassiosira sp. AJA248-18
TTGGGAGAGGTAAAAAAATTGAGAAAATGGCGGGAACACAGGAAGGGCATGGGCGGGCGCCCCTGGGTTAGGTCTGGCCTACGTCTGGTTATACATCTAAAGCTACCCGTGAGTTGCTCACCGCAACACAACGCGTTGCGACCTTTTGCGTTTGCGACGCCACTTACCCTCTACCCAAAACAATAACCCAAAACAATATCGTAGCAGGCGACAGTGGCCCTGTTCGTACAATGAATCCAAAGCGCAAAATGCATCTGCACAAGTGCCTTCAATTTTCTTTTCTCGGGCTCGGCATAGAGGTAAACCACGCCTTTCGCACAACATCATCACTCGTGAGCGGGAGTTTTTGGTGTTCACAAAATAATGCTGGGTTGCCCATAATACGTTGTCCGCACAAAGCATTCACAACCACAACGCGACCGCCGCAGCATTGCAATAGCAATAGAAGGTATACATCACTGTTCAATGCAGCCCTCGAGACAGAGGTGAGCGAAGCGAAGAGAAAATACACCAATACCTCATCAAACAACAGCACAAACAATGAAAACTTAGAGCCCAACAGCAATGAAGCAAATGATCCAACATGTCGGGTCGTTGCCACTTCTGATGGGAAAATATCACCACTTCCGGCCATCTCGTCCCTTTCTTCTTCGTCCAAATCACTCCTTGAGAAAATTGAACTGCTATATACTGTGCAATCGCAAAAAGAGTTGAGAGATCTCGCGTATATGTTGCCTCGATCTGCAGACAAGAAAGCATATCGTGATGAATTATCCTACGATGCTATAGAGAATACCGAAGGAGGCACGACCGGGGTGCTGCCAAGAGTGATGAGTAGTGGCACTGAACAGGAAGAAAAACTAGTGTCTATTCTAAAACAATCTCTGGAAGATGGGGGCTTCAAACTTATGGACCAACGAGATCGGGATCTATGCTCTGCATTGAATGCGGGCTATTTGCTTCGTTTATCATTACTCCCTGATACAAAGGAGTTGGATCCATGCATAGGAAAAGAATTCTATCCAGAATTCTACGAAGAAAATGAGAATGAAGTGAATGGGCGCAAAGATGGCAAGAAGCGTGATAAAGATATTATCACTTCCAACAATAAACTTCTCTTTGACGGTAGGGTGCTCATCTTTCGTAGAGGTTACTCGGAAGAAATATCCACCGGGCGTCTTCTTCTCCCAAAATTAGATTATCTTCAGGCAAGCATTGTGCAACGGTCAACTACAGCTGTGACCAGTAGGTTGGGGGCATTTGAAAGACGGCTGGAAGACTTTATATTAGCCATTTGCTCAAAATTGAACAGCTCTGTGCAAAGTGCTTACCGCCAGATATTACAACAATGTCGAGCTTTCACAGTCGGCGTACTCGAGAATTTTGGCTTATCAGAGAATGAGCTCGTTTCAGGCTTCATATCAAAAAATGCTGAAATGCAGTCAAATAAAACGTCTGATGGAGAGATAGATAAATCACAATCCAAAACATCGAGTTCGTCATCAGTGTACAATGTTCGAGGGAACAAAATCTTCAAATTAGGGCGATACCGAACATCAACCTCAGCAAATATTATCCCAAATCCGCTTGATCTGAACGATGCCTTGGCTCCATTTCTGTTATGCGAGACGGGTGCCAACATAAAGAATACTGTAGAACAAGATATGTATGACGGGTTGGATACTGGAAAGATCTTATGCCAATATGATGATGCTCTATACTCACTTCTCAATGCAACTTCGGAAGATCGCACTCCCTTGCCATTCTTGCACAAACCAGCTGCAGTTCGTCTACTTGAGAGAGTGAGCATTCAGAACACGGTGGATTTTTCGTCCAAGATACGAAGACGGGAGCTAGTGAAAAACTATTTCAAGTCGAGCACACTCGTTGAGCCGGCATACGAAGAAGTCATTGTGATCTGGAGGCCCTTGCGAAAAAAGAAACCAAAAACAATACAACAAATTTATCCACCAAAGTGGTTGTACGAGGTTGCAAAAGTGTTTGATATGGAGGATCGATTACCAAAGCGCAAAAACAATACACGAGAGGATACGTTTGACGATAGTCCAGTGCCACTTGAAATCAAAGCATTTTATGATGTACCAATGGCCAACATTGAGGCTGTACTCCCTAAGACAAAGCTTGTCTTTCGACCAGCTGACGCAATTGTTTTTGATCTTGTCAGTGTGGTTTCGTTTTTGGCTGTGGCCGGGTCATTAAAGTTTGACAGTGCAAGGTTAGATCTCATTGCATTAGTATCATTGGTATTCTTTGCGGTACGGACCTTCTTCAGGTATAGCAATAAATATGCCAGATATGACTTGTTGGTGAACAAGTTTTTGACTTCCAAAATATCGCATAGAGGACCAGGTAAGATGGGTCGCCTTCGTAGGTCTTTCTTGGGGGTCTTTCCAAACTGCAATCTTAATACTGTTTATCTCGAATTGCAGGAGCGTTGAAATATATTGTATCCGAGGCCAATTCAAATAAAGCTTTGAGGTATGTGCTGCGATTGATGTACTGATGTACCTGTGCGAATGTCACTCTGAACTCATTATCATACATAACATTTGACAGGGCAATGTTGATTCGGGATTGGTTAAGTAAGGGAGAAATTCACAGTAGCATAAGTGGTGGACAATTAGACGAAGCCGTTTTGGAGCAAGGGAAGGCGTTTGAGCATATCGATTTTGACATCCTAGCGGCTCTCGAGGACTTGGAAAACCTTCAGCTGACTGATCAGTACAATGTAAAAGAGGACCAGGATGCACAAGATACGATCAAACAACTATGGAATGAAGCCTTGGACCGTTAAAGTATCTCGACGGTCTGCAGAATGATTTAGCTTATCAATGCCTATATGCAGTTAGTGGCCTACTTACTTCAAAATAATGCTCGAAACAATGATACCAGAGTCCGAGAAATGAATAGTAGCAGCAAAAGAGTATGGCGACGTTGTTCTCTTGTGTTGAATTCGAGCATATCCTCTATTTGCCAATTCTCTCAGAGATCTACCGGAGTGCGCCAACTTTGTTTGTAGAGGAAGTACACATATACGTCAGTCTTCTTCCTGTAACGTGAGATATTATCAATGAAGACATCATGGTGAGCCACATAGCAAATAAATGCAGAACCGCGAGCGATGCAGAGAAATGCGAATAATAAAATTTACCTTTCATTTCCCTTCCTCTGGTTGAACTGGCCATAATCATCTTTGCTCGGCAGCTTGATGTTTACGACTCCTGACCATGGGTCGGCTTCAAAGTAGACCGCACGGTCCTCCGGCTTGGCAGACGAGACTATCATCAGGACTCCGTGGACTTTGTTCAGCAAACGAAAGCACTCGCTCATCATGGATCTTGCATCGGCAACAGATCCAGCTCCACACAAAATGATGTCGAGAGTTTTCTTGCAAATGATGAGGTCGAATGCCTCGTCTGGGTGACGAATTCCTTCTGTGATGTCTCCGCATTCAAATGTCATTTGGGGGGTACGGACACTTTTGGCTGTGTCGTGGTGATTCTTATCGTCGCGTGAGTCCACAAGTCCCAGTGAATTACGCAGCATCTCCTCCCTCTCCATGCAACTCTGCATCTCTGCAAAGAACTTGGCGTTGTACTTTGCTTGCACTGAAGTACATCATGGGATTGTACGTGAGAAAATCTAGCAATGCTGAATCGAACATCTACATGATAATATGAATCACAGCAGACGTACTCTTTTTGATCAACACTTCCGAATAATCCACGTTGACAATATTCGTAAAACCATGTTTCAACAGCTTCTCTCCCAACTGGCTGTTGCCACAGCCGACATGAAGAACACGGCAGCTTTCCTTCGACGGGAACGTAATAACTCTCCCGTTAGTGGGCGACTCGTGCTGCCTCGCTTCCTCATCATTCACCCCATCAGTCGAGAGAGCCCATGAACCAAGACGACCCACAATGATTTCTCCGCCAGGGGGTGGAGCTTCCGTATATGCTAGGAAAGTCGGCGTGAGTAAATGCTGAAAGACACTATATCCCGGGATTATCCAGTCGCACGGTTCCGTTTCACGAGCGTACCTGTGTTGATTATTGAAGTAGGAATGGAGCGACGGCAAGCAATGATGAGTCGTCAAAACTAATAATTTGTGTAGGCATGGCGTGATCCACAAACCGCAGATGTCGAGACGCGATCCATTTCATGAGCGTGTACAATGATAAGATAGGCGAAGCAGACAACAAAGCAGGCGTGCCTCGGTGTGCATCCACGAGTCGCGATACCTGATTGACATATGGCTGAAACCATGCTGAAACTTACCGCTCATTCCAATATGATTGCTTTCCATAAGACGCCATGGCTTCTTCTAATTATTTGAGTGATTGGGATGAGCGAAAGCGTGGGCTTGGCAGGAGATTAGGCTTCAGTGATGTCGTGCCGTGGGGTTGTGCACACATTTCTTGTGCAGCGGGAGATCTGCCGAAGAGGAGTCCCCGATTCACGCTTCGAGCTTTGCAGCGTAGGAATCAGCATTTGCCGAAATCAGTCCATTTCCAACAAAGAAAATCCTTCCTAGCAGCTCTCGATGACTGGGAAAACCTTCAGCTGACTGATCGTGATGTAAAAGAGCAGGATGCACAACAGATATGTCAACAACTACAGAATGAAGCCTTGGACCCTTGCTTGGACTAGCCAATGTACCGCGAGACTGATCTACTGAATGATTTAGCTTATCGATGCCTACATATGCGTTAGTGGCCTACTTTCTATCGTCGAAATAATGATTCGACTAAGCTCGAAATAATAAGAGAGAAAACCAAAGAAGAGAATAACAGCTAAGCAGCAGCAATGGTGTCTTTCTCTTGTGTTGAATTCGAGCATCTCCCAATTTTCCAAATCTCTCAGAGATCTACCGGAGTTCGTATACTTTGTTTGTAAAGAAAGTAAGCATATACGTTCTTCTTCCTGTAACATTATAGATTATCAATCAAGACATCATGGTGAGCCACACATGCATATGCAGAACCGCGAGCAGTGTCAATTGAGTAACAATTTACCTTCCGTATCCATTCATCTGTTTTGACTGGATCAAGGGGTCCCTTGGCTGGATACGATCTCCCATGCTCGGCAGCTTGATGTTTACGACTCCTGACCATGGGTCCTCTTCGCAAAAGATCGCACGATCATCTGGATTGGCAGACGAGATTATCATCAGTACTCCGTGATCTTTGCTCAGCAAACGAAAGCACTCGTTCATCATGGATCGTGTATTGGCAACAGATCCAGCTCCACACAAAATGACATCGAGAGTATTCTTGCAAATGATGAGGTCGAATGCCTCGTCTTGGTAGTGAATTCCTTCCGTGATGTCTCCGTATTCAAATGTCATTTGGGGGGTACGGACGCTTTTGTCTGTGTCGTGATGATTATTGACCTCCCTCCCCATGCAACTCTGCATCTCTTCAAAGAACTTGGCGTTGTACTTTGCTTGCACTTGAGTAGGTACTCCAGGGATATGTTGCACGTGAGAAAATCTAGAACAATGCTAAATCGAATATCTACATGGATATAGACTTACTCTTTTTGATCAACACTTCCGAATAATCCACGTTGACAACATCCATAAAGCCATCATTCAAAAGCTGTTCTCCTAACTGGCTGTTGCCACAGCCGACATGTAGAACACGGCAGCGTTCCTTCGATGGGAACACAACGACTCTTGCGTTTGTGGGCGACCCATGCTGCACCGTTTCCTCAGCATCAATCCCATCAGCCAAGAGTGGGTATTGCGGGTAAGGCCACAAATCTTGCTTTTTGTTTGCTTTGGCTTGGCGTTTTTGCTTTCGGTTTTGCTTTCGTTTGGCTTTCGCTTTCATTTTGATTGAGTTGCTTTCGCCGCCTGAAAGATGGTACACTTTGATTTCTCCGCCAGGGGGTGGAGCCTCCGTATATGCTAGGAAAGCCGGCGTGAGTAAATGCTGAAAGACGCTATATCACGAGATCAACCAGTCGCACGGTTCCGTTTCACGAGCGTACCTATGTTGAATGTTGAGTGTTAAATTAGGAATGGAGCAGCGGCAAGCGATGGTGAGACATCAGAATAATTTGTGTGGGCATGGCGTGACCCGCAAACCACAACGTCGAGACTCGGCTCCAATCCACGAACGCATACAATGGAAGAGAGGCGAAGCTTAAATACGCATCGCGCCTGGTGATATCTACGAGTCGCAGATACCTTGTTGTCATAATATTGGCTAGGCTAGAACGTACTATACCGCTCATTCCAATATGATTGCTCCCGATAAGACTCCATGGCTTCTTATATTTATTGAGGAGAGATGGTGAAGGCAAGAGTGAAAGAAGAAGAGGTAGGTAGGCCACGTTCAGTGGGTTGTGCCCTTGGATAAAACACTAGTTGTGCCGTGCGCGTGGGAGCGAGATCTCGCCAATGTGCGACTTAAGAAATGGAAGCAAGTCCCGCTAATACAGCGTGGAATCAGTATTAATCGAATAATTTCTCATCTTCCAGTCGTCCACGCCTCTCATTTCACTTGCCATCCTTCGACCATGGCCGCTACTTCCCGCCCCGGGGCGATGTCGCTCCTAGACAAATATTCGTCCATTAACTCCAGCATCGAAGACGCACGTCGGCGGGTCGCCGAAGTTCGCTCCAACCTCGAACGCTCCAACGAAAAGATTTCCAATCTTCGTGAGGAGCGAGATGGCATGCTCGTCGAAACCGAGGCTGCCAACCTGGAGAAATTGCGGATCCAGGCCGATCTCAATGAGGCGAAGGGCGAGCACCACTCCAAACTTTCCGAGAAGGATCGCATGCGGCGTGAGCATCAACTTGCCAAGTCGGAACATGACGGTATGCGACGTCGTACTGATGACGAGAGGATGGAATTTTTGGAACGTTGCCGCGAATTCCGCGCGTCGTGCAAAAGGATGAGGGTGGCAGCAACAATCCTAGTGTTGGACGGGGGTGATAATTTCGATGCCAAGGATGCGTCGGACGATATGGACCTTTGGCGTAGGCTTCAAGAGGAAGATTTTTCGGATGACGATGATGACGATGAGGATAGTGTTGACTCAAACAACAACGATGATGAGCGTCCGAACAAGAGGAAACACAGGAAGCCTGATCCTGAAGTGGAGCAGACGGAAAAGGACGAAAAGGAGAGCAGACAAGCTCTGATCGAGGCCGAGTGTGCTCTCCATGCCGTGAGGAGCGCGAATGCCGATGCCATCAAGAGGTGTAATGCTCGTACCCAACGTTTGGCTCAGCAACGAGCGCAGCTTCAGAGGCACCGTCAGGAGGAGGAAGAAATGGAGCGTGAAATTCAAAAAGTGAAGGATGATATCGTTCATCAAAACCAGCTTGCAAATACTTTTGAGAAAGGTGAGTTTTTCGTTTTGCTCACGTATGTGGTGGGAGAATGGATAGAATGCCACAAATCTAACCATGTTCGTGGTATTCGCACAGAGTGTAACAAGAGGAAACAAATTCGTGATGCGAATGCCAACGCTAGGTATAGCAATGCTTCTTACAGCAGTAATTTCAACCCTCCGCCCGAAGCATCGAGGCCTGGCAACAATAACCCTTACAATTATCGTACACCCCAAAATGCGTCAGCTTCGGGACACCAGCGCCAACCTCCAAGGGGTGGTACTGTCTCTAACCCATACAAAACTAGTCGGACGCCAAAGGCCCCAACCCCTCCCCGAAATGCTCCAAGCAATAACCGGCGCGGACAGAATGGTAGGGTGGCGAATAATCCACCCCCATATGCTGCTGGTATGCTTGGGCATCAGGGGCAAATGAACAGGCAGCAGTCTACTCAGAAGAACCCCCATCACGGACGTCATGTTCGCAATCAACGGCAGTTTGGTACTTCGGTTGGGGTGTCTCTAGGCGACAATGGGATGACCGCCGAGCTTGAGGAATGTATGGCAGCATTCTCGACTGATGCACAGCAAGCAGCTACATCCAGCTCCGCCAAAGCTACAGGAGGTGACGATGACATATCCGATGTTTCCAGTACAAGTTCTGACGAGGATATTCTTTCATTCCAGTTTTTTGGAAACAAGTGATTTATGGTTGAGTTATTTATGTTAGATCTCTGTAACACATATTTCGTGCAGCTTGCAATTTGCTTTGTTAGCTGCTATGAGTTCGAACAAGAAGTATTTCAGTGGGGCTCTCGACAAAGGTTAACAACTTCTCTTGGCAAGGACTTTGTACAGTAGCAGCACGTAAGGAGATATAAGGGCTTCTACCCCTGATTTTCTCATATTTGATCCCCTCCCACGTGAGCCATTGCCATTCATCAACCTGAACAATAATCATAGCACATCTTCCCCATCAAAAAACATATCAGAGATGATTTCTCACCAGGGCTGCTGGTCATACCTTAGGAGAGGGCATATCCACCAATGAAGAGCAAGAAGAAGCCAGCAATACCTCCCCAAATCAAAGAATTCTTCTGCCCCGACGTCATCGAGTTGGTTCCAAAGCCATAGCCCTGGTTCACCTCGAACCCAGGAATCGTCTCCACGACTTCATTAAAGCTATCCTTACTCGCGCGGCACGTCGGGCATCGCCAGTTGCTTGGAAGGTCCCCAAATTCAGTACCGGGCTTGATCATACCCCCAATAAGGAAGGAATCTCCCTTCTCGGGGTCATACTCCCAATCACAGCTAGAACATTTATGAATCCCCGTGCTGCGTTTCATGAACACTTCCTGCGCTCGAAGTTCATCGGCCTTTCGCATTTTCTCCATCTGAAGTTTGGTGGCGGCATCCATGGGCTCTTCTTCCTCTTCTTCCATGGTGGCGACTGGTGCTGATGATTCTTCCGGTTCGCTCATTCGTAGTTGGAAGGGGGTGCGTTGCGATTGCATTGATGCAACTCTGGCAGGTGCCGCTGGGGCGAATGCGCTGGATGAAAGCGCGAGGCACGCAGCGATGGCGGCGATAAGGTAAGTTCTTGGCGTCATTTTGATTGATGAGGTTGACAGGCAAATAATGAAGGAGAGTTGGTGGTTTTGTTGCTGTTGCTTTTGTGAGGAATTGGGAAGCAACAAAAGAATGAAACAATAGCATGCGTGGCGTGCGTGGTGGTGAGTGGTGACGGTGACAGGAGGTGGTGACACAGGCTCGCTGACGAGACTGAGTCATTCAAGCAATGCAAGCATGTAGATAATATTTTGGCGATCCTAGGCACCCGCCGACCATGCATTCTCACTCCATCCCCCCATCATCCAATCACTCAATCACCACCGATAGGGAAGACGGCATGCAACCACAATGGTTACATCGAAGAATAAGAAACGCCAGTATCAACCGCCGCGTCTGCAGCTCAGGCACCATTTTCCTCTGCGATTACTAATAAATTCGCTTCTACTACTCTACTGTCTGTGCTGCGCATTTGTGAATCCAAACGACAAACATCCCGATACCAACGATAACGAAAACGGCAACAATAACAACTACGAAAATATAGAGGAGGATGATGATGAAGATTTCTTCCCTCCACTCATTGAAAGCGACGATATATCCTTCTTCTTCTCCACCTACGATCTCGATGGACTGCATTGGGGACTGACGAACATTTTCCAGCGCAGTGCTCGGAACCCAAACTTATCCGAAAGGAAGGAACTGCCACAGCCTCTTGTGGCACGAGGAGGAGGAGACACATACACAACCGAGTACAAGCTGAAGCATGATTTGGAACAAGCAAGATATCTTGCGAAGCAGTTGCAGCATTCTGATCCTCAAATGTCAAACTATTTTGAATCACAAGTGATACCAATTTATGAACAAGTGTTGCAAAAGATACCACCATTGACTGAATTAAAGCGCACCAAGGGGTTGTATGCATTTACAAAAGAGGATTATGCATTGGGAATTGGGAATGTATATAACAAGGCGTTGTACATGACTAGTGCGGACATCTTGGATGCTGGATGGAGAGAGCAGGGCCTTCTAAATAGTGAGTTGGACTGGGAAAGTATACAAAGAGATTGGTTTGGTGAAAGTGATAAAGTTCAAATTGACTCGGCAACTGCAACAGCCAAAGAAACAACCCCACCATCCATACCTGGGGTAATCATAATCGATGACCTTTTCACACCACAAACCCTATCCATACTACGGAAGCTTCTACTCCGCAACACTCATTGGTTCCAAACCAAAACCCCCTTGGAATTTGGAAAGTATGTTGGATCATATATTGATGATGGCTTAAACGATCCCATCTTCCTCGAACTTGCCAAACAACTTCATCAAAGCATGCCACGTCTAATGAAAGGGCATTATCTCAAATACATGTGGGCGTACAAGTATGACAGTGAGTGGGAGAGCGGAATCAATCTACATGCTGACCAGGCCGCGGTAAACGTGAATATGTGGCTTAGTATGGATGAAGCTGATTTGGAAGAGGAGGGCTATGGTGGGGGTTTGGTTGTTTTCACAGCAAAGCCACCGTCACATTGGGACTTTGAGTCTTACAATACCAACACCGATTTTGTGGTTGAGGAATTACTGAGGCCAACCAACTTTGCCAATGTTACCGTGCAGCATAAACCAAATCGAGCTGTTATATTCGATTCGGCATTATTTCATCAAACCGACAAATACAAATTCAAAAAGGGATATGAGAATGGAAGGATAAATTTGACACTGTTGTTTGGTGAGATGCAAAAGGGCGAGGATAACAGTGCTGGTGGTACCACATCTGGTAATGGCGTAAAACAAGAGTTATAGTTACTCTCCGCGCTTCACAGGGTACTACCATACTGAAAGCAGTGGCTAGAAACAAAGGTTTAACTAATTACTCAAATAAGAACAACCTAATGCATTTACATGGAATTGCTCGGTTTACATAAAGAGATTCAAGTAACAATATACCAGAGATAACTTCAACTGAATTTCAATTGCTCATGATTTACTATGCGCTAGCAAAAGAAAAACAATCCATCAGTACAGATGATTTTGATGCCAAGCTTCCCAACACCAAATGCTCATGCCGCATCATAACGATAACGATTCCATCCCACCTCCTCAAAATAATATCCTCAAATATCAGCCTCCTCAACACTCCAACTCAATCCCAACCTCATTACTCTTACTCCAATCTGCCCTCCACTCATAAACCGCCATACCCAACCCCCCCTTCCTCGTAAAACACGCCTTAGCATCATTCATCCAAAAGAAGAATATAGGCCGCCCCGTCTCCGGATCCAACTTTGGCGTATATCCATCCTTCTCCACCACATCCTGATATAACTGTCGTCGTAATTGCGTCACCTCCTCATCCTGGGGATTTCCCGCGTAGGGTAACGTGGCCACGAACCGGGATGGACGGAGGCTGTAACTGCATCCGAGGGATTGGGGTGGGGTGGGTGGGGGTTTGTTCGTTCTGCTGGCGGTGTAGGGAGAAGAGAACTTTTTCCTGTTGGCGGATACTTTAATTTCCTCCTCTTCTTCTTCTTCTTTTTCATCATCCACCACTTCATCCTCCATCACGGGCAGGGGCAATAGGGCCTTGGATGCAAATTCCGGAGGCACGGGTACGCTCCACTTGATCAAACTCCCGCTTTCGGTTCCCTCGGCCTTGACAATGCCAATTTCGATGGGACTTACCGGAACGAACTCTTCTTTGTTCGGACCCATTGTCTTGACTGCCGTGGTGAATCCGTGATTTGGCAATGCCTGCGCCGTGCGTCCATCGCGTCCGTTGGTATCAATGAGGGATGGTTCGGTAACGAGACGTGGTGGGAGGTAGGATAGTTTGTATCCGGATAAGAGTCCCTTCTTCCCCTTATTGGTTGTCGACAATGATTTCGTAGAAGATGACAATAACGGAGCATCGAACCGAGGATCCTTCTCCGAAGAGGGTGTCATTCCAATATGATACACGTCCCAAAACCGCGGTGGGAGTTGCGACGATAATGACCCCACGACATCCGATGGATTCTTCCCATCCAATTTATCCACCTGTTTCAACAACACGAGGCTACTCTCCTCATCCTCACGAATGGTGAGGATGGATGTGCCAGTGAGTAATACCCGTGATTCCCATGGATTGGGCCATACCGCTCCAATGTCCCATCGTACCTCGACTGTATTGACATTCTTCCCCTCGGATTGAATGGTGGTTGCCGAAAGGATTGCCACGTCCAATTTGTTGTAAAAGGATTTGGACGACGCCAGATCCATCAGGGGAGAAGTTTTACCACTACCAAATGGTGTTTCCCATGTCAGTGACGGATCCTCCTTCCACGCACTACTTCCACTATCACCACCACCATCCTCATCATACAAAATCTTATTAATCGCAGCCTGCAACCCCTCCCCAACCCTCCTAGCAAACCCATCACCAAATGCATTCCCATCCTCAAATCGCTTGTATTCAATCTCCTTATCGACATTCTGCAATTCCAACGCCCGCTCCTCGTCTTCGGGGATGTACAATTCATCCTTTTGAGCGCCTCCGCCGAAGAATTTGGTCCCCACGACGTTTTCGCCATCGTCTTCGAAGGCATCCTCGAGTTCGAACATTTTGACAGTGGTGGTGGAGCCGCCGGTGGGAGATGGGGATGATTCGTTATCGTTGGGAGTGTCTTCTTCATCGTTGTTGCTGGACATTTTCAGTTGTACGCATGATTGGCGAGATGAAGCCAATAATGATGGTGATGTTATTTGCATATGACATGGTGGCGATGATGTTCTATCCTGATAATACTTTGAACTAGCAGTGGCAGCTGCAGATAGGGAAGCAGTCTGAAATCCCGTGCAAAAAATAATGGATTGTGATGATAGAA
>JALLBF010000169.1:0-12710 GCA_036939945.1 Thalassiosira sp. AJA248-18
CCCCCCACGCCGAAAGTGTTTGCAGCGACCAAAGAGCAAAGCACGCAGGCCCTCCTCCCCAACAAGCGGATTCAAGTGGCGGGTGTGGTCTTGCCGCCGTCGCGCCTGCTGCGCAACACACCATCACGCGTATCTCAAATTACTCTGAATCTGAATGACCATGGCGCTTCGAGCAGGGCTAACAGCGTCATCCCGGAGGCTCCTATCCTCCTACCAGCGATCGCATACCACCTGCCAGGCAACATGCTCTCTCTCATCCCTAATGGGCAATCTCTCCACGAGCCAGAGCCCAAGGAGCAATCACAATAACGTCACAGTAGGAGCACATCATCATCAGCGACGGCTCTTCTACTCCACCACCCCACCCACCCACAAAATCCACTCCATCCAAGCCGAAGGCTCCCCCACCCTATCCGAAACAGAAATCCAAAAAATCGTCGATGACGAATTACAAAAAATCGAGGAGGAAAAAGTCCGAAAGGAATATCGAGATTGGAAGCCAGGACAGCGCAAACGCCCGCTCGTCATGTCCTACCGCCTCGAGGACTTTGAGGAGGAATTCAGCGGCGCGGCCAAGTGGACATTGCGGGACAAGCGCTGTGGCGCATTGGGGATTAAATTGGGCATGTTGCCCGTATGGGATAATTGGGGGGAGCGTCATCCATGCACGGTATTGTATTTGGATAGCAACGTTGTCATTCAGAATAAGACGAGCGATTCGGTGGATGGGTATGATGCCGTGCAGATTGGCGCGGGGGAGCGCAAGGCGAAGAATGTGACCAAGCCGCTCATGTGTCATTATGCCAAGTTTGGCGTGCAGGAGCATCCTCCGTATATTGTGCGGGAGTTTCGTGTGACTACGAGGGATGCGATGCCGGAGCCGGGGACGCAGATTCATGCGAGGCACTTTGTTCCGGGGCAGAATGTTGATATTGCGGGGATTAGTAAGGGGAAGGGATTTCAGGGTGGGATGAAACGGCATGGGTTTAAGGGTATGCCGGCTACTCATGGTACGAGTAAGAGTCATCGAGCGATTGGGAGTACGGTGAGTTTTATTTTTTGTTTGGCTGGTGATATTGCTGATGATTGAGGCAGAAAATGATTATTCCAACATACTTCACTTTGACCTGAATGTAAACATGTGTCGATAAAAATGACAAACAAATGATTCTCCCTTCCTGAGTCCCTTCTGCGCTATCTTGTTATTGCCATGGAATCATTCTCATTTTCCCGTGTCTCCCTCTTCATTTTTGACAGGGCATGTGTCAAGATCCAGGGCGGGTGTTCAAGGGCAAGAAGATGCCCGGCAGGATGGGAGGTGTACGGGTAACGAAGCAAAATTTAAGAATCATCAAAATCGACCGCGGGCGGAATCTCATTTATATCAAGGGTGCAGTGCCAGGGAATAAGGGAGAGTTTGTCGAGATTAGGGATGCCGTGAAAAAGCCCCTGTTTGGGACAGAGAAGTGCGAGGGTGGCAAGGATAGTGCCTTCCCTCCATTGCCAACCTTTGGCTATGAAGAGGGGGTGGATGGATGTGGAGAGGCAGGGTTTGAAGTTATGATGCCCATGCAAGAGCAGGATCCATTGGAAATTATCCCATCTGATGCCGATTGAGTAAAGTAAATGCTGCGAAAGGATGCAAGAAAATAATGGTAATACTAAGGACCGTTATGAACTTGCTAATCTCTTTTTTCCATGAGCCAGATTGAGTCCATTAGTCATTAGCATAATTCCTTCCATAAAGCGCCTTCTAACGGAATTCCCTTCTCTCCATACTTTCCATTTCCATCCTCCATGGGCGCCAACTCAGGAAAGTCACTTGTTATTGTATTCATTAAACCTTCGAAAAGAAGCTTATTCCCTGATCCATTCAAATGAAGCCCATCATCCAAATTCTTTCCATATACTTCTTCTGAATCGTTACCACCCAGGAGAGAGAAAGAGTCCACCACCGAGCAGCCAAATTCTTTAGCAACAGATTTGACTCGATCACCGTAATTCTTTACCACTTCATTAGTTCTAGGGGAGAGCTCATTGAAGCCCTCCAAACAGAATTTATCCCATGCTTTCTCATCCACTGGTGGTGGTGTGAAGAGTATGATCGGTGGCTTGGGATCATTTCCTTGAAATCTCCCCCCGATTGCATTTACAATTTTCTTCAAGTTCTCTTCATATTCGGCGATTGGCACGTGCTGATTATGTTCATTATCCCCAGGCAGGGATGAGTCGTTTGCACCATAGAAAACCGTAACAAACAACGGCCGACCAACATATGATGAGCTGCTGCTGACGCGTTCTTCATCTGCTACTGTTGGACCAAACACCGACGGAAGGATATCGATCGCATGACGAGTGTTGTAGCCGCTGAATCCGCGGTTTAGGACATCAGCACGCCTCGTGTAGGCGCTGGAGAGGAGGCCAGCCCAGCCTGGCGAATCAGTGCCGAAGCCGAATCCTTGTTGGGTGATAGAATCGCCGAACAATACAATGGTTGGCCTCATCCTTAGCATCATAAATATCGATGACATGTACCTTACTAACAAAAGTTTCTGGAGGGTGAAGGAGTGAAGGGAGAAGGGAGAGGCCAGATCTTATGTCCTATTCACGGCGGAATAGTACAGACCGGATACCTTTCGAGGTCGGCGGCAGCCATCCACCATCCACAACCATGAGCCATGAGCCATAATCCACCATCTCTGACCCAATATTCGTCCATCGGTATATTGTTATCATCATACTAGATATAGTCAGCATCGATGCTGCCATCCTTCCCTTCCTTACGGGAGCGCAACCTGCGTACTCTCTACGGCGACACACAAATCAGTGACTACATTGACAATGACAAATCTCCAAAAGGAAGTGTCGATGAAAAGATACGCCCGCTAGTGGATCTCATAAACCGTCACCCCGAGTATGTCACCCTAAGCTCCTGCTCTGGACGCGTGGCCTTGTTTGATCCGGCTGGTACAAGTACCTACGACGACAGTAATGTCCCCATTAGCAATGGCGACGACAATGAAAGAATTGCCGGAGAGAGCCGCGAAGAAGAGACTAATAATGTGCCCCCCACGCAGAAGAGGAAGGGAACAAAAATAAGTGGAAAAGGACGGGGTAAATGGATCTTTGTCACACATGATATTCTACCAGATCTCGGGCAACAAATCATTCAATCACTCAAAACTGTTGGACAAGAGAGGTTGGATCATCATCACCATAATAATAAAGCAGCAGTAGAAAACAACACTTGCAATAACGACGACGACGAGCCACCCATCACCTTCAAACACGAACCACCCCTACTCCACGTAGCTGCCGCTTCCCTTGAGGCTGGGAAGAAATTACTGCATCTTGCCAAATCAGTTTGTGCCATGCGTGAATCAGGGTTGGTCGTCACAGAACAACGCGTGACGGTGGAGTTACGTACCACGGGGACGATGCTTTGTTTGCCATTGATGGTTCATCAGTTGATGTCAACTTCCTCGCTTGAACCATCTGTTTCGTTGGTACCGAGTGAAGAGTATTTACTCGCATTGGCAGATATGGCAAATGAACGAATGGTCCAGAATGAAAGATTGTTGGGGAAGCTATTTGCAACTTTCAAAGCTGAGTTATTTGATGATAATGCAATCAGTAAGAATGCGACTTCAACTGCAACACTCACTAGCTGTGACGAAGAAGGTCACGTGGACAATAATAACGAATACAAAGTGTCTCTGCAGTCTCTCCCACCACTGAATTTGTGGAAAACCGCTGCAGTAGTCATTCCGGGGGAAAGAATCAACAGTGAGGATAACAATGTGGACATATTAGCATTTGGAGGGCAAGGAATAGGTCCAAATATTAGTATGAATGGAGCTTCAAATGGCAAGGCACCGTCATGTAGGAGATGGGATGCTGTATTTCGATTGGCGAGACGAGATGGGGTATGGTTAGACCATTGGGAAACCATATCAATTGCGAATGCAAAAACTCTCACAAACAACAACAATGCTGTCAGTAGTGGATATGTCAACTTGGATGGATCAAATGAATCAAAGTTTGTGACTAATGCAGGGGTATTTCAAGTCCAATTATCAAATAGCTTGGGGGCAAGAGAAGGGCATTGTGCTTGCGTCTTACCACCAACACAAACAACTGAAACATCAGATTCAAACCTACTTCATGCAGTTATCCTTTTTGGAGGCCGTACGGGTGGTCCACAGTCACCATCAAATGACTTATTCCTATTTGTGTTGCAGCCCAAAACGCAATACTCAGAGGAACTGACCATGCTTGGAAGACCAATTGATGTTCGAGGCACATCGCCAGAACCACGTTTTGGACATACAATGACAAATTTGCATAACCGGCTTGGTTCAAGCCCTTTGCAGCATGGAGAGCCTTTATCAGTGATAGCCGGAGGAACTGGTACAACATGTTCTTCCCTCTCCTCAGTTTATATCCTATCAAGAATGGTTGACAATGAGTCTCAGATGTCTCACTTCATTTGGAATCGACTCTCTGATATGCCAAGTCCTCGTACCTACCATTCCACCTTTATAGAGGAGCAGTCCATGTTTGTTTTTGGAGGTTTATCTGAGGCCAATGATCCATTTGGAGCATTTGAGAACATGAATGACACATGTTTCAAGCATTCTCTTTTTGCAGAGGACACTGCAACTGCACAGAGTGAAAATGACACCATTACTCGCATAAATGAGCTGCCACAACTTATCGGAAGCTCGGCAGCCACTCTTGAACTGAGATCAAGTATTCTGGTGCTGCATGTTGGTGGTGCAAAATTATCAGCTGATTCTAATTTGGGCAGTGATGATGCACACGCCGCTCTCAATATCCTTACCTTCCAGGCAGACAAAGTCAGCCAAGAGAATGAGCTGATTCGAGCACAAATATCTTCGATTAAGCTAGCCGATTCAAGCTCCAGTAACACTGTCGATTTTGGGTCATGCGTTCACCACTGTCTCGTGGCGTTGCCAAAACAGAGAGATGCAGCACCTGGCGATGAAATCACATCAGCCGTCATTGTTGGTGGAGGTGTCCCATCCTTTTCATTTGGTCAATCCTACGCTCGGTGAGTATTGTAACAGAGATTCATCGTTTTTATCATACTTTTTGACTCACACGCCGTGGTCTGCCTCTCGTTGGTTATGGATACAGATCCTATTTGGTTAACATCTCTCAGGTAAAGTACAATAAAGCAAACACCAAGCCCTCCCAAGACCACACAAAGAAAAGAAATACACCAAAACATAGAACAACATCATCAGTACAAAACCCACCTTCAAAAACAATCAATGGCAAACCCATGACAGAAGTTGATGTCATTTACGTTGCCGCTCGTCACGCCAAAGGTTTCAAGAATGGATTGGAATCTCTTCAATTCTTGGACAAACGATACAAAATGGTGAAAGTAGATAAACAACGTGACTGTGACGATGACAAGGAAGAAGAGGAAAGAAATCTCATTGCTATACCTGTTACAATACAATGCATCGATGAAATTACTGGTACAGATGGTACAACAACATTTAACGAATCATCATCTTTATCAGTGTTGGAAAAGATATATCCCAACTATTCATGCGGTGTCGTGATTGGAATAGGGAAGGAAATGGTCCCCTACAGCTCTTCTTCGATGAGTAAAATGAAGCAACGGCATCGTTGACAGTATCGTAAAATGAAGCAGGGAGGAAAAGGTTTGCATTGAGTACAGTTATACAATGACCCCCTAATTGTAAAAATAATGCTGTTAGGATGAGAGATGATGAGACAGGATTTCCA
The DNA here is from genome assembly GCA_036939945.1 of Thalassiosira sp. AJA248-18. Classification (NCBI taxonomy): domain Eukaryota; phylum Bacillariophyta; class Thalassiosirophyceae; order Thalassiosirales; family Thalassiosiraceae; genus Thalassiosira; species Thalassiosira sp. AJA248-18. The sequence continues at coordinate 5,785 of JALLBF010000169.1, forward strand.
ATAAGAATGACTTGCTGCTCCAAGCAAGCCGTAATGGTAAACAACTGCTAGACTATTGCATTTTGTTTCTTAATGTTGTTGATAATGTTTCTTTCGTTTCACCATAATCCTGGCAAGCTCTTCCAATAAAGTAGCTTTGAAAATCTTATCATTATTTTTTATCAGGAATAAAGATCTTTTGGCGACAGACAGACCGATATGTACCAGATGTATCTAGCGGCGAGCGAGCGGCGATGTGAGATCGGTCCGCTTCGTTTGTTGACGGCAATCGACATCACATCGAACGATCGACGGCACGAAAATCAGTTCGTAGGGCACCGTCAGCGCTGTTTCAAGCAGCTATCAGGTGAGGGCATTTGCATTGAACACCGGTTGGTTGGGTGTGGTGGAACCTTGTTCGATTGGTGGGGGCGGTGTGGCATATAATATTGTTTGATAAAGGATCCAGCGTAGTTCACATCACGTGGCGCATCATTTTTTTTTGAACAGCCGCCCATCTTATGGGATGGAGGTCTACACCCCGCTCCATTGTGCTTGGCTGGTGTTGTGCACCCCTGATTCGACTGACGGGTGGGGGCTGTGGAGAGATTTTTGATATCTGGAGGGTGGATAAAGGATGCGGTTGTTGTGTATCAAATATGGTTCATGGCATCATTTTTTTATATAACGGACTCTATAAGGTCTAAAATCCGCCCTCTTGGTTTCATTGCAGAATTTTCTGCTGATATATACTGAGCGGTACGAGGCTAAGGCTCATTATATATATGATGGGTGGGGGTGGGGGTAGAATCCCATATTAATAATTCATCTCTAGCATCATTTCTTTTTGTTTTGACCGTTTTATCTGGTTCTACACATCATTGTATATCTCGAGGTCTGTGGACAGCCTCGTTTTTTTTTCAATGACGGTTCAAACATTGTGGAATGGGAGATTGTGTAGCAGGCACATTTCTTTTGATTCATATCTTGTGTGTGTGTGGTTGAGATTTGTTGAGATCAAGGTCGCAGAGCGCTTTTTGCTTTTGATTTTTGATACGATCCATATGAATATTATATCACGTTGCGCACTACATCATCGTAATCTTACACATCTCTGTTGCCTTATTATCAACCTCTCTCTCTCTCTCTCTCACACACACTCTCTTCAACAAACCTTGGTTCACACAACATGTGTGCCACCACACACTCATCATTCATCATTTTTCATCATCTCCCAAAAAAATAGCTTGAAACCAAAAAACCAACCAAAATCAAAAACACACACACATCAAGAGAAGAAGTCATAACAAACAAAAGATGAGCTCAGGAGGCACCAACAACAACAACAACGCGGCGCCCATGCCCCGTCTAGGACCAGCATGGCGTTCCTCCGGCACCGCCGGAGGCAGGGGATTCCAACCTCCCCCCGCGGTACCGGATGAAAAACGTGCCACGAGCCGAGAACGGAGTGGGAGTCATGCCAGTGGTGGCAGCATGGGTGGTGGTGGTGCAGGGTGAGTTTATTGTTCGTTTTTTTCTTTAGTGGTTGGGGATGTATTGACAGGATTGCAAGTCACTCACTCATTTTGACTCTGTGTATAATATATACTATTTCATGATATTGTGTGTATTGTCGACATATTATTATTCGGTGGCTCTCCAACATCACATCAGTGGAGGAGGGGATAAGAATCGCAACCCATTTGCAATGCTCGATGATGAGGATGATGGAACTAATGGCAGCGGTATCGGCGGCGAACGAAACACCATTGGATCGGGCACCCCCTCCAACAGCACTGGTGGAGGAGGAGGTCGATTCTCGGCCCTACGCAGCGACAATAATGCTCCCTCTGGCTCGGCCATTCAAACTTCCTCGACCTCACGTCCGTTCAACCGTGCATCATCCACGGGATCCAAGCCCGGCGGGCGGAGCCTTGCCGATCTTGCCGCGGGATTGTCGTCTGGACCTCCTCCGGGAGGAGTCGGGGGAGGAGGAGGCGGTGGCGGCGGTGACCCTCGCGGTGGTGGCGGTGTTAGACCCCATGGTGGTGGCGGAGGAGATCATCACCATCAACATCGCAATGACGATCACCACTCCCACCATCATCGTGATCACTCTGGCCATCATAATAATCGGACCATGCCCCGTAGTTCTTCCTCGGGGATATCGAGGGTTCGATCTGGTAGTGGTGAGGGATTGCTGGGTATTGGTGGCAGTAGTGGTGGCGGTGGCGGTGATGGAGGTTCTTCTTCCACTGCTGGCGGCGCAAAGGTGATTCGTTATACGCGTGAAAAGTTGCTTTCTCTACGTGGGAGGGGTGATGATCCTATTCCGGAATGTTTGAAGGAGGCTGAGGGGAGTGTGGTTCTTTCCAAGGTGGCGCAGGATCCTGGTGAGTAGTTTTTATGTAGTGGTTTACCTTTTTTCTGGGAATGGTCATTGCATGGTGGTATATTATGTAGCCCTCCTTGGGCTATTTTGGAGTGGGTGTTCCAAGTGGTTCAGAGGTTGACTCTGTCTGGTTGGGATCGTCAGAGTTTGATTCATTCCCTTGCTTGATGATGGTCACCAACTTGGTGAAAGGGCAGGGGGGGGGGAGTGTTAGCCTGTTGCCTTTGTCTTGTCCCAACTTTTTGAGGGAGAGTTCAACAGTCTCAAGGGGATGGGGATGAAATTGATTCCACGCTGAAAATTAGACTTTTCATAAGTCGAATACGAGGCAAATACTGTTTTGGGCCTATGGAGATGATGATGCTCATCTGTTGCTTCCGTGTGCACTGTTCCATGGTTGAAAATATTGATTTTGGATGTATCAAAATGATCTAATCTCAAATATTCCTGCCCCCTTCTCCACCACACTATCCACACAGTGTGCTGGGATACCTTCGACCCCGAAGAAATCTGGGCCACCTCCCTACGCGATCGTCGCGCTATCCCCTCTGACCGCACCGGACCCAAGGGCTCCGGCGGACGCTTGCGCGATTTGGACTCGGGAGACGAGGGCATGCCCAGCGGACCCAGGGGAAGCATTGATCGCGATCACGGATCTCTCGGCGAACGTGGCACCGGGGGACATCATCATCATCGCGGCTCCCTGGGCGAACGCGAACGCGGTCCGATTGGCGATCGTGGGAGCTTTGTGGGGCCTGACCGTGGTTCCACCGGCGGAGATCGCGGCGGCGGCGGTGGAGGAGGATTTGGCGGCGGCCGATGGCAGAGGGGAGTCGCCCTTCCCGAGGGTGACGCCGCCCGACCCTCCAGCCGTGGTCGAGGAGTGGATACCGCGAGAGGGGGGGGATCCCACAACAACAGGGGCGATAATGATTACGAGGCAGACAACCCCGATGATCTGTGGGATGATCCCACCCCGGCGGGTGCGGGTGGGACCGGTGCCGCGGCGGACTTTAGCGCATTTGGTGGTAGTTTGGAAGATGATCATCCCAAGGGACGGACGGGGATGAATGCGTTTGAATTGAGCGATATGTCCGAAGCAGCGGCGGCGTTCGAATCGGAATTACACGCAGATCGTCGTAGCAAGAGTATCGATAATGGTACGGAGAAGTTGGAAAATACTGCTGCTCCAGCGGCTGCCGAACCCAACGAGGCCGAGGATGAAACTATGATCAGTCACAATATTGACCCGACCCGGCCATTAGCGAGCACGGGGACGATGATTCGGGGTGGGAGTGGGGATGATGTCAATGTGTTTGAGGACTTCGGTGACGAGCCCGGCAGTGCAGACAATGCTGAGTTACCAACAACACCAGCGAAAGAAGAGGGAGGTGACGATCTGCCCATCAAGAGTGGCAATGAGGACAAGACTAATGCTAGTTCTCGATTGATGAAGATGATTGGCGTGTCAGGGACGGGCGAAGCGGCTAGCGGTGGAATTGGGGGAGAACCGCCGTCCTCCACGGAAGATAATGCATCCGCCGAGGCGGCAGCCAAACCAGATGAGGATTCGAAGGCTGCCGATGCTGCCGCTTCTGTTCCCAGCAATCCATGGGGGGCTCCGCCATCCGCCGTGTCCAGCAATCCGTGGGGAGAGACACCCAATAGTTCCTTCGCCGGATCCAAAGACAACGAGGCCGCCGCCGCAGCGTCACAAGCTCAACGGCAGCGTGAGGAAGAATTATTACGTCAGCGCCAACAACAGCAGCAGAAGGAAGAGGAGGAGAAGAAGCGCTGGGCAGCCATGCAGGCCAAGCAACAGGCCGAGATGCAGGCGGCACAGCAACGCCAGCAGGATCAGCTCAAGGCGCAGCAGGACCAGGTCAAGGCGCAGCAGAATCAGGTGGAGCTCGTGCTCATTGAACGTATTTCCAAAATTCTCGAAAATTCGTGGGGTCGATCGGATCTTAGTTCCATTTTGTCCACCCTTCATGCCACTGATTCACGTGTCATTGCTATCCTATCGACAGCCGAAGCGCTAAGGGCTCTTATTGCGCGGCATCCCCAGCGTATCCAACTGGGACGGGATCCCACCATGGGAGCCGAAATGGCGGCGCTCCGATTGACCAATTCGCAATGGCAAGCGCATCAGGCTCAGCAGGCCCACCAGGCGCAAGTTGCCGCAGCTCAGCAGGCCCAAGCGGCGCAGCAGGAGCAGGAGATCCAGAGGAGGCGTCAGCTTCAGGAGGAGCAGGCTAGGCAGCAACAGGCGGCACAGCAGGAGGCTTTGGCACGGGCCCAAGCGCAGAGGGAGGCGGAGGAACGAAAGAAACAACAGGCTGCGGCTGTTCCCCCCCCTCAGGTGATTACTGATGCTCCATGGTACTACGCTGATCCACAGGGTAATATCCAGGGTCCATTCAGAGGGGAGGAAATGCGTCAATGGCTCGAAGCGGGGTACTTCAAGGGTGACTTACCCATTAGCCAGAGTAGCTCTGGTCCGTTCAGGAGTTTGGGCAGCTACTTCTCTGATGCAAGCACCGCGTTCCAGCCTACAGAGAATTTGGCGGCGGCTACTGAGGCCAAGGCGCGTGCGGAAGCAGAGGCGAAGGCTGAGGCAGAAGCGAAGGCGGCGGCGGCAGCACGCGAAAAGGCAGCGACAGAAGAAGCTGCCAGAGCGGAAGCCGAGGCAAAGGCGCGTGTGGAAGCTGAGGCGAGAGCTCGTGCGGAAGCGGAGGCCAAGGCTCGCGCCATGGCCGAGTCCCAAGCAGCGGCGGCACGCGAACAGGCAGTGTCCGATAGAACCGATCAATCGAACCAATTAAAGATGATGTTGGGCCTTGGAGCGGCAGCGTCATTGGGTGATGGAGTCATTGCCGGCCCACCTCCGCCGGAACCGGTCCCAGCGGCCGAGCAACCTGAATCTCAACCTGCGCCTGCAAAGAAAGAGAAGAACAAAAAGAAACAGCAAAAGCCTAGTAGTGAGCCTGTGGTTGCAGCTCAAGCGCCCGCTCCAGAACCAGCTCCTGCGGCTCCTCCTGCCCCTGCGTGGGGCGGCGCCGCTGCGAAACCCAGTGTGGTCAAAAGTAAGAAGAGCATGTCTGAAATCCAGCAGGAGGAGGCACGGGAGGCAGCGCGGCGTATGAAGGAGCAAGGCATCACTAGCGGTGGTGGCCAACGATCTGGCGGTGGTTGGGCCAACATTGCCGCCAGCGGCGGAAGCACAGCATGGGGTGGCGCGGTCAAGCCTTCGGTGGCCACCGTGGTCACTCCTACTCCTGTCGTTGTTGCTGGTTTGGGTGCACAAAAGCCTGCCCAGGCGGCGTGGAATAAGCCGACAGCCACCACTGCTGCTGGAGCAAAAAAGCAGGGCCAACAAAAAATGGCCGCTTCGAGTACCTCGTCCAAAAAAGCCGCCGTCGACAACTTTGGCGCGAACGGCCGCATGACGCCCACACTCGAATCTTGGTGCAAGGATCAGATGGAAAGGCTCAATGGATCCGATGACCTGACCCTTATTCAATTCTGCATGACCTTGGCGGACAAGGATGAAATTCGGCAGTATTTGACAGCGTACTTGGGATCGACTCCCCAGGTGAATAACTTCGCCACGGAATTCATCAAACGCAAGGGCGGAGACAATGGTCAAGATGAGTGGGAGAGTGCTGGTGGACCCAAGAAGGGCCGCAAGAAGAAGGGAGGAAAATGAGTGCATAAAGTTGTCAGCCGCAACGATGCTTTTACTACTTGGTAAAAGACGCATCCCTTTAATCATTATTAGATTTGTTATTCATCTTATTACATGCTGAGGGTGCTCTGTGACAATTGAGAGTAGGGCTGTGCCTACTCTGGGGGGAGGAATGTATACTTTTGGTCGTAAACAGTTCAATCCTGTTTGTGTCAAGTGTTTAACCTTCAAACATGAATATGATATACCATGCCGCACCAAAGGATTCGACAATTCGGTTTTGGTATCAGGTTGCTACTGAGACTGGATTTGTATCCCAAAATCCTAGGAATTTTCGGCTGAGTGTGTTTAAGCTCAAACATTCTGCCCGAGCATGTGAATAGGTTATTTTGTTTAAGATGATAAACTTGGTCTAGCAGTATTTGCAGACCACTTTACTCCTCATACTTCTCCATCTAGTGTAACAAGTCTTATAGTACAACCTCATCATACACATCAATCGTTGACGCTATACACAAACGTATCAAGATAGCTTCCTTTTCAACCCCTTCCCCACTTCATCCTCCAAGCTATACCAATCTGATGAGACAAACATCTTGATCAAATGAAATATCATTAGCTTGATCATTATTGATTGCATGTGCTGAAGAGATATTGCAGTATAAATCCTTCTCTCATGACTTTGTGTTCCGACCATCCAAATGCAGAATATTCATCTCATGGTACAAATACAGACCTATCGGTTTACCCCCCCGGCATCCATTATTCGCACGTACCTGAAGCGGATCCTCCGGAGGACGAGTTAGAAAGACCAACGATGCAATTGTTTCCTTGTACCACTTGAATCGAGCTAAATGGTTATTGTCC